>JAEANM010002489.1:0-24456 GCA_017656035.1 Myanophis thanlyinensis | reverse complement strand
GTGATTGTACTGATGGAGGCTCATTCAATTTCTCTGCACACATGTTGTGCATTGACAATAAAGGATTGAATTGAATTGAATTTCTAGAACCACTCTTCCTTTCTCTCTTCTTCCCCTTTTCCTTCTGCTCTCCTCTTCTCTCTCATCCAAACAGCAGCTACTGGGAAGGAGCATATAGCTCTTAGTAGAGATTGAACTAATTAACAGTATAACACTAACAGTATAACAGAGTTGGAAGAGATCTTGAAGATCTTCTAGTCCAATCCCCTGTTCAAGTAAGATACCCTATACCTTTCTGAGAAAGTGGCTGTCCAATCTCTCCTTAAAAACCTCCAATGATGGAGCACACACAAGTTGCAGAGGTAAGCTGTTCCGCTGATTAATTGTTCACACTGTCAAGAAATTTCTCCTTGCTTCTAGGTTGGATCTCTCTTGAATAAATTTCCATCTGTTACTTCTTGTCCTGACTCTAGTGCTTTGTAGAATAGGTTGACTACCTCTCTGTGGCAGCATAGATCAGTTTTAAAATTAGAACAAGGACTGGATGAAAGTTGGCCAAGGGTTGCACGGGTCCAGAGACAAATTGCTCTCTCCTATATAAATCAATAACATCCATTACACAACAATGGGATACCTTCAGACCAAAAAACAAATCATAGCAAACCTCCCCCCACACCATCCCACGATGGCAGTGTAGGACAACAAGATGAGCACACAGATCAATGGAGCCCCATTCTTTGGCAAAGCACCTACTTTACACAGATAAAATCTTAGATTCAATCCTGAACCATTCCAGGGTTTTATAAAACTTGGAATCTGTTCTGTCATTCTGGGGGGCTTCTGAATTCCAACTTTATAGAAGGAAGCTTCCTCATTGCCTCTTCAGAGTTTTCAAGCCACATACTTAGGACTGAAAAGGGAATTGCTGAAAAGTTTTGGCCTGAGGTCAGGCTACACAGTCCCATTGGACTCCTTTGGTGGCTTTCATTCTTGGCCTTTGTTAACAGTCCTGGGGATCATGACAACTTGGAATCATTTGGTGTAATTCGGCAAAGAGGATAGGATCTAAATGCCACTAAAGCCCCAAGATCCGGTCTTTGATGGACAGCAGCAGCTGTCATTTGGTTCATGCCAGCTGAGCTAATGACACCAGCCGGATGTTCCTTTCTGTGCTGCAGTTGAAGGTAGAGCTAAAATTAAACCCAGCGGGCATACCACTTGGCACAGTGCTCTGCAGCTGTGCGCAATGAACACGGCCCACCACCAGACATACAATCCTCACCTTGCAGCTTATATTTTCAGCAAAGGTGATCTCCAAGGCTCTAAAACATTTTTAAATGGTCATCTCTCCGAAACCTGGGAGCTCTACTTCCTAAATGATGTCAAAAGAACTATGATACATCTAATGTTTGAAAAGTAGGTTCTGGAATTAAGTCTTTGCGTCAATCCTTTTAAGACGTTCATAACAAAATGAGTCCATGACAAAATGTTCATTTGAGCTCCTCATCCTGCATGGTCATTATTACTTCTCTCTGTATCCTATCATGTTTTTCCCTCCATGGCTGATGGTTTATTGAAGCCATCAGCCCGATATAGTAAAGTGTGAGGAAATACAATACCGAAATAAGTCTTTTGGTTGCATTTCATGAGTGCCCAGTTCATGTGAGATACTGGGATAGTTTCTCTCTGAAAAAGCCTTAGTTTTAGATTTATCAGCATCATATTCAGTTCCATCCTCAGCACACATTACTCAGAGGTCTTTCTTTTGCTGATATCTAAGGCTGAGCCCTGTACACTAACTAGAAAAAAAATTCCCAATATCAAATCAAAGGAAGTCTAACTCAGGCTAAATGAAGACATGGGTACTTGGAATGTCACCAAAGTATTCATGATTTTTTTTTTTGTCAAAAAAGCTTCATTGGTTGCCTAAGCATAACCTTTTGAAATTATGCTACCTGCATTGTGCTAAAGTTCCTGTTCAGCCAATCTGCTAGTGACTTCAAACTGACTTCAGGGAACAAACACCACAATTAGGATCTTTATGGATTTTCTTTTAATCTTTGATAGCATTTTGAGGCCGTATCAATATGCCATACAGCTGGAAAGCAACCATAACATCAAGGTAACATTTGAAAAATTCTTGTGTTCATTAGTTTACAGGGTTATGAACTGTATAGATCAAGTCAAGGCCTGCACAGGATGACCTGGTCAGGAAATGGTGGATCTCCAGTATTTGTGATATATGAAGTTACTGTAGGTTGTTTGCACTGGGACCATTTAAGCCACATGGCAGCAATTTCTTGCTCTGATTCTTAGTTCTGTCCCATGAAGATACAGGGAACATGTGAGAGAATAGTTAGATAGCTGATGTCAAGAGCTAGTAAATCAATCTTAATAAAAGCTATAAAGCCAAAGGGTTTTTCAAACCCATCTGCAGGCCCAAATCCAAGAAATATGGTAAGAGACTCAAGATAGGTCAAGCTACAACAGTGATCCAGATGAAGGTCAAGATAGCCATGGAAACTATTCATAGTCAAATGTTCTGAATGTTCAAATGAGCTAAACTGAATGTTATCTTCAGCAACAGACTTAGCCTTATAAAATTGTCAGTAACTGGCGTTGCCTAGGCTCGGCTAGTACTCATCATGGTTCTTACTCCATAGAAGTCTCTCTTTCCCAGAAACCCAACCCAGCTATGCTGTTCAACCTTCAATTCCTTCATTTGGCAATTGTGACTCAGTGTTGGGATCAGAGTTGCATTTGAGAGATGCTTCAGGGACTAGTCCCCTCCCCCCTTTAAACTTCTTAACCTGAGCCCATGGTCCAAACAGGTAATTCAATTTTCTCATTCCTACATCTCCTCCTCCTCCTCCAAGGAAAAAAAAACTTTACTCTTCCAAAAGAGAATTCAGTTTTGATTTATGCACGTCGTCTTGCAGGTAATTTGTAATTCGTTGGGGGACTTCGTTGGCATCAGCTCCGATGTTCAATTTAAAAGCAAATGGGAAGCCAATTACAGTGACTTGATTTTTCTGCATTAGAGCAAAAAATGTGTATGGTTTGTTGCTGGTTCTTGTCTTTGCTTCCCAAAACAGGACATGAGTGTTTGTGATGAAGTGAGAATGGACAAGTTATGCATTGCACATTTTAGCAAAATTATTCCTCACTGAACATTAGTAGATTTCACCAAACGGCTGGCAATGTGTAGGCTTTATAGGCACCCAACATCTCCCACAAAAGTTGCAATTTGTAGTTACCAGATCATCTATTGCAGAAACTTGTTCCCAAGTCTTTTTTCCCTTATTGGTTTAGGTACATTTGCAAAATAGCCAAAGACTTTATTTCTACAGCTACTGCTATTACTGGAACCTGATTAATTTTTGCACTATAGATACCAGCTGCTTGCACTTAGGGCTGATTTATGGCTATCTACGAACTTTGCTTTGAGTATAGAGGCAATTTTGTTGCTGAGCATTGGGATTTATATAGCCCCAATTTCATAATGCTTAAATTATTTTCCTGTATATTGTGACTAAAAAACAATTTAATATCCCTCCTGGTTCATTATCAGAAAGTTGCCACACTGGAACAGCTCAAAAATAGGATTTCTCCAAGGCTCGTAACAATTTGTAAATACAGCCGTGACCCTGTTAGTCTTCTTTGCAGGGTTCATATAAGATATTAGGGAGATTGTTATAGATTTCTACAACTTTTTGTGCTGTACAGTTCAGAAGTACAATAACATTGCAGTCGTCATTTTTTAGAGTGTGCAGATTTAATTGTAATCTTTCTTCTCCTTTTCTCCTCTTTTCTGAGTTCCCAACAAGATTTAATTCAGAAGGAACAGCAAAAAGGGTCTACCCCTTTCCTACAGTGCATAATTTGTACAAGGGAAAGCACCATCTTTTGGTAGCTATGAGGGCAAAGTCCACCTCTAACTGTACTCGGTCAGGGAAAGGGCAATACTAAGGTTGTTTGCTATCAAGGGTCTCCACAAACTGACATTAAGAATCAAGATGGCAGCTTTGATAATGCCACGTCTTGAATGTTTGGTCCCACATTCCCTGAAAATACCCTGAACTCCTCCTGTTTGTCTCCCCAGCTAGCACACTCCAGATCCAGTCAGTTTCACAATGTGGTACATTATTAGTAGTACAAACTCCATGAACTTATGCAACAATGCCTGGGGTCCCTGGCACATAAGGAAAAAATGAAGAGGTCCCAATCCAAGGAAAAACAAGAAACCAAAGCGAATTGGAGGCTTTCTCAAATTGGTAAAGGTAGTCCTCAACTTACGACCACAATTGAGTCCAAATTTATGTTGTTAAGTGAGACATTTGTTATTGCTTCATTTTATGACTTTTCTTGCCCCAGCTGTTAAGTGAATCACTGCAGTTGTTAAGTTAGTAATCTGGTTGTTAAGTGAATCCAGATTCCCCATTGACTTTGCTTCTCAGAAGGTCATAAAAGTTGATCACCTGACCCTGGGACAGCACAAAGGTTGTAAGTGTGAAAAATAAGTCACTTTTTTCAATGCTGTTGTAACTTTGAATGGTCACTAAATGAACGGTTGTAAGTCAGGGACTACCTGTATATGAATATACATTTGATTGTCGATTTGGTCATGTGTTGCAAGACAAGCTATAGTTCCTGGGAACAGATAATAATAAAAGCATAAATACTAAGTCAGCAACAGGTCTTTGTAAGAAATATAGGCAAGACACTACTGAAAATGTTTAATGGAAGTATTGATTTCACTTTATAATGTCTTGGTAAGGCCACACTTGGAATACTGCATCCAATTTTGGTCACCACGATATAAATAAGATGTTGAAACTCTAGAAAGAGTGCAAAGAAGAGCAACAAAGATGATCAGGGGACTGGAGGCTAAAACGTATGAAGAATGGTTGATATATGGACTACCATAGCAAAAATAGTGTAGTAAAGAAGCTGTGGTCATTGGAACAGCCAAAGCTGTTAAAAAGTCCTTTTCACTAAAGAAGTTATTTGAGCTTCCAATGATAAAGACAATCTCTGCTTTTGGAAAGAGAGCACTTACATTCCAAATAACATGTGTCCCTTAATTCCAGAAGCAAAAGTCAGTTGCCTTTTCCACAAGTGTTTCTTTCCCACAAGTGTTCCTGATCACAGCTGTATATGACAAGAAGAAATCTTTGGGGAGTGGTGTGGATCTAGTGTTTTGGGGAGTGGTGTGGATCAAGTCATTTGGCATCACTGCATTGCAAGTTTCTGTGGCCTATGGACCTCTGCTGCAACACGTCATAGGTGATTTATGAGGCCTGGCTGCCTGGTCCTGACCATTGTTGAAAACATAGTTGGAATGGGGCCTTGCAGTTTGATGAGTAAGAAATTCCCATTGTCATTGCCACCCCTTTGAGGTCCAATTTTTTTTCATTATTCTAATTTGTCATAGACGCCTTGGTTGACAGTTGCTCCTGCAGTTTTTTTTTTAATTGTTAAACAACAATAGGGTATCTATTGTGTTTCTTATGTTTTGTTTTTAATGTGGTATTCTTGGTTTTTTTTTTTTTAATAGAATGGTTTGAAATGCCAGATCTTCCCTTCTGGGTCCAGCAACGCTCTGAGCTATATTCCAGCCAATCTCACTACTAATAGATTGGGGTGTCAGGTGTCCATGAAGGGAGAGGAAATTCTGTTGTCTGGGGAAGGGAAAGACTTGTTTGCCTTCTGTTTGTTGCCTCTAAAAAATAAATAAGCTGATTGACCTGTCCACCTGCCAACTCCTACTGTTTGGGCAACCCATCCGATTCCCAGTGGCCATCCATCACTGAATTGAACATTATTCCTCTTCTGTGATTTGGCAGCCCACAACAAACCCATTCCTGTTTATTTATATCAAGAAATTCTTATTTTTTAAAAAAGAAAACATTACCAAAAGCCCCCCACAATAAAAAAAACTGAAATGCCTTCTTCTAAAACAGTGGTGGTGAACCTTTTACTTGAAAAGTACATGCTTTGTGCGTGCAATCCGCACTTGAATGTGGCTCCTCCATGCACACTGCATGTACAACCACATCATCATGCATGCATGCAATTTTTGCATGTGCAATGCATGCATGCTATGCGCAGGCACTCACACACACATGAGCAATCATGTGTGCATGCACAGGAGAGGGTCAAAGACCAGGATTTCCTGCTGCAGTCACGCGCATGCACAGTGGACCCCCAAAGACAAGCTGGGTCTCTGCAATCGCACATGCGTATATGTGCAATCACATGTGCATGCTCAGCTGGAGGTAAGTTGGCTGACAGCTTGTGTGCCCAGCAAGATGGCTCTGCATGCCACCTGTGGCACCCATGCCATAGATTCGCCATCACAGTTCTAAAACAGTAAATCCAATCACCATTAATAACATTAAAATCCTAGGAAAGACAGCTCCTGAATCAGCAAAGAGTGAGTGTCACTAAAGCAAAAGAGTCATATATTGATTACCAGCTGGATAGACAGCATGTGACAGCCTCTTATAAATAATTTGAGATTGCTAAAGGAACTGTTGAGGTTATTAGTATAGGAGCCAGTCAATATCACACCCACTCATGTTACTTCATTATAACATGAGGCCAACCAAGTTTCTTCTTTTGTACACTCCAGAGGTCATTGCCTGCCCAATTCATCTTGATGATATATCTACCCTCAGGTGAGTTTATTTCTAATTATGGACATTCAGGCAGAATTGGGGTGTTGGTAATCTTCCCAGGAAAGTCAATCATGAGGAACAACTTTTGACCAGCAAACTAGAGGACAACGATCCAGAGTTAGTTGTTGGGAAAAGATTGTTGTTCCAGTTAGCTCCATCATGTCATATGAAGCAATGTTTATATTTGGTATCTCTATAAGAATACTAAAGGTTAGGTGATGTAGCAACTGCATCTACCAGGAATCATAGAGAAATTAGAACATTATTCTTGTAAGGAATGGGTGCTGCAAATTTAACAGTGTATAGGTAGTCCTATACAATTTGAAGTTACGATGGTGCTGGGGAAAAAAAAAAAGATTTACTGGTCTTACCACTACCGTGTCCCTGGGGTTACGAAATCAAAACGTGGGTGCTTGGCAACCAGCCAAATTGAGTGCGATTCACTTAATGAAAGCATTGCTTAGCACTGGAGATCTCAGTCCCAATTGTGGTCCTAAATCAAGAACTACCTGAATTGCACATTCTCTAAAATATTTTTAGAAAGCACTTTAAATATTCATAAAAAGCTTTTAAAAAAATACCAAACATTGCTGTTAATTTTTGGAGGACACAGACTGGGGGACTGAGAGTGCCATGAAATGTGTGGATGCCAGATTCCTACACCAGGAGTTAGTAAATCCTATTTGAGTGTCAGTACTTGTGTAGTACAAGGCCAGTATTCAGTTGACATGTTATGAACTTGAGACTAATCGTACATTGATTATATTTGGACTTAGATCAGGGATGTCAAACTCAGTTTCACTGAGGGCTGCATCAGGGTTGTGTTTGATCTGGGGAGGGGGGGGGAAACAGGTGGGTGTGGCCAGAATGGGCATGGCCAGCTCAACATCACTTGTGTCAGGGGCGCCTGTGGTGGCCTGAGCACTCTGCCAGCGAAAATGGAGCTCTGTTTTCCTGAACTCAGAGGGTTGCAAGAGGTCATCGCAGCCAAAACGGAGCTCATGTGGTCTGTGCACAGCCCTCCTGAGCGCCATTTTCACAGGTAGAGACACTGCGGGCCGATCCATTGCTGCTTCTAGGGTGGCCCCATGGACCAGATCTAAGCACCCCACTGGCCTGATCCAGTCCATAGACCTTGAGTTTGATACCCCTGATTTAGACTGAGAATAACTTTGTCACTTTAAATGTGCACTATTTGGCATACATTAAAATGAAATTTTGTTGCATACAGCTCTCAAATGGTCACCACCTCCTATGTACACTACATAAACTACTTAAACATAAATACTTCTCCATTGTACTTCTACTCAGCTTGCCAGCAGCCATTTCTTCCCTATCTCTTCCAGAGAGAATTATGCAGAATTCAGTCCTACCATTAATGTGGCTTATTGCTACAGGCTCATCATTGCATGGGATACTAGTCTGACTCTAGCATTAGAGGAAAACTGGAATAAAGCATCAGGTACTTTTTAAAATAAAAAAAAAGGTAAGGCAGTGTTTGTCAAGCTTGGTAACTTTAAACAGTGTGGATTTCAACTCCCAGAATTCCCCAGCCAGTGTAGGAGTTGAAGTCCACACTTTTTAAAGTTGCCAAGCTTGACAAACACTGGGTTAAAAACTCCTTGGGAATTCTCCTCTGTAGCTTCCAGATTTTCAGAGCTCGGATGATTGCCATTTGGATCCTCTGATATGAGAAGGAAAAAAGTCCTGGCTCTGAAGATCCTTTTCTTCTTTCAATCTACCCAGAATCTCCACTTTGGGAATCTAAAGTCTTTTGGATCACAAAGTAGATCATATCACCATTATAGCTTCCTGGACCATTTTCATGAATTAAACATATAAGGTGGTGTGAATTCTCTGCTCTTCTTTATAAGATCTGCTTTGAAACCTCTACTGAAAATTATGGCACATGTTACGATGCTTCATGATATTTTTAAAACATGTTTATGATGTGCTAAATGCCATCAATACAGTGTTGACACTCCATATTTCTCCTTGTTATCTGAATCTGTATCTGAACTTGATTATGGACTGGAGCAGGTCAATAAACCTAAAACTTGATAAAAGGGATAATATTTGTGTACATTGGGAAGAGGAATTACATTTACTGTGGAAATACGTTCTCTTTGAAAGACTAGGGTGAAAATGTTACCCAGTTTTGTGCTATAAGCTACAAATGACCACTGTAGTATAACAGATTTTTTTACCAGGTGGGTATGGCAACAAAGATCTTTCATGTGCAGATATAGGTTTTCATAAAATTTCAGTCTGTTAATTATATTAAGTGTGAATCTACCCTTGAAATCAATGGTTTCCAAATGTGAGGTCTTTAGGCTTAGAAATATTATTTTAGAGTATGTCTTGTCAGTTTAGGAAGACCGATCTTGTTTTGTTTCAAAACCCAATTCAAGCTACTATTTTTGACCTTTAAATCACTCCGTAACTGAGAATCCAAGAACTTTGAGGTCTGCTTCCTTTCATATTAACCTGTATGGACAATGAAGTACTTCCACTGAGGCTTATATAGAATGGAAGCCCAGTCACAGAAGAAGATTCTCACCTCTGGCAAGACTGGCCAGCCCATCAAGCAGGACGATATCCTTGCCTCAGACAGAGAATGAAAAGAGTGGGGGATGGATTAGGCAGGACATCAGAAGGGTGGTTTATATAGGACATTAGAAGAGTGCCTCATAGAGCCTGATCAGTCATTTCTGAATGGTGGTAATTGCAATAGGAAGAAAGCTGGTTTCAAGTGATAATCAAGTTCCAAAGTCTTACTTTGAAAGTCCCTTCCTAAGAGTTCACACAACACACTTAATATACCAGGTAAGCATCTTATACACAGAGCTGCCTTAAATGGGGTCAAAACTCTGATGAATTTTATGCTGTAAGCTGTCAGGAAAGGAAAGGAAAGGAAAGGAAAGGAAAGGAAGACATACTATCATATATCTTTGGAATCTCAAAAATCTGCCACATCATAGACGTAAAGCATTTATTTTGGATCTGTTAAAGCTTGTGCTTTAATAATGATTATTCACAGAGCTGGGATTTCAACTTATAAAAAGTTCTGCTTAGTGCTCTTTCCCTTTCTAGCAGTCAGTAGTCAGTTTCTATCTAGCAGTCAGTAGTCAGTGTTTTGTCTGATGGAGCAATATTTTCATTAATAGACAAAAGTAGGGAAATCCTAGCCTTTCATGGTGAATAAGCCAGGACAGGTACGAATGCAAAGTGGTCACAATGATCACTTTGTGGCGAAGCATCATTTGGCAAAATGAGCTAAAGAAGAGAACCTTCAATTTGTGTGAAGGAAATTACAGGGATTTGCTTGTACAATAAATGTTTTGCTCCATGGTCTGACAGATGGAATGACATTTGTATGTCATTGTATGACATTGGCAGATTCAGATCCAATATCTGGATAAAATAATGTATTCCGCAATAAAGTGTATCTCACAATACACTTCACTGACTTGGTGAGGAAGAGGAGTTAAATTGTGGGACAATTTAGCGATGGAGTCAATTTGCTGCCAGGAGGTTAACTTTACTCCTATAGTTGGCTCAATTTTTCTTACAGAGAATTAAACCCTGATCAGTTAGGCAAGATAAGCCAGAATTGCACTGATTCCAATAAGGTATCTTGTCATTCTTGTCTGAAAGTAAATACAGAAACTTGGCAATGGCAAGAGAAAATTCCAGCTCTCGTTTATAGTTTAAAGCAAACTCACTTTGAATGGTTTGAAATTCTTTTTCCCATGTTTCTCAACATCCGAGCTGACCTGTTTAGATGATAATCTGCCAATGGATTCCAGGTCTTGATTGATGATGTCCAGTCTCCCTTTCCAGTCCTTTCCCAGCCTCCCCACAATCTCTCATAACCTCTAGACCAGGGGTGGGCAATTACGGCTCCTTCATGACTCATGGACTTCAACTCCCAGAATTCCATGCTGGCTCAGGAATTCTGGGAGTTGAAGTCCACGAGTCATGAAGGAACCGTAATGGCCCACCCCTGCCCTAGACTAAATCAGCCCTCTGGTCCTTTAAGAGACCAGGATTGTAACTCCAGGAAATTCCAGGAAAAGGCAGTTGTCTTAAGGAGTTGCAAGCAGGGGGCTACATTTGTGGCACCACTTGCTCCAAAGAACTGTTTTGAAATCAAATTTGAAGCACTGCACAGCTCTGTGACATGTGGCCCTTCTTTCTGCTCTCCGATTGAATGCTCAGATATACGGAACAGCTCACGACTTTACCATTACCAACTGCTGGAGCTCTTTCTGCCGTTTCGATTCATTTCTGATCTGCAGTTGCAGATTTAATTATTTACATTTTTTGTTACGTCTAGTTTTATGATCGGTGAGACAGATCAATTGAGACAGCATCTATGGGTGAAAAGTGAAAAGTGGTGGGTTGTTAGGGGCACTGGGATGTGAATAATAACCCCAAATGAGAAAAAGTCATGCTGGCTACAAAATAGATTCCTCCCCACCCTCCATCTGAAGATTGTAGATTTTTGCTCACATGCCTTGCAACACCGAAAAAGAAAGCTTTTAAGAGAAAACCCCCTTTTCAAAATCTGTGCAGGCTTAACATGAAAACAGCTATCTCTCCGCCGATCAAGCTTCACCAGAGCAAGCACAGTGGGCATCACTGTGTGAGCATCTCTTATGGATGACAAAGTCTTTGACAAGCTGAATTCCAATTTGGGAGCCAAAGAATAGCCACACAGGGACTTAACTAGAGAGTTATCCTTCTACTGAAGATTTCCTTGACCATCTGAAAATCAATTCAGGAAATGACTGGGGAGATAAGCGGGGACCACACGAGTGAGGCCAAGGGTAATTTTGAACAGGCTAGAGCGGTGTTGATCAGTCAAGGCCAGGGCAGAAATGCCACAGATAGCGTACATTCTGTCCTGGGGAGGGAGGGTGGGAACGGTGAGTTTGGACAGGCTACCCTGCTCCCAGGGGCTCTTCCACCATCTCACTCTTCAGAGGCCAGGCGGTACTCTCCCTCCCATTCTTAATTATTTGGGATTCCTTCTGCCAGGAGTACCAGTCAAGGGGTACAAGCAATCCAAAGAGTCCCCAGGACTTGGCACATACAAGGTAGTCCTCGTCCTTTGACCACAATTGAGCCCAAATGTTATGTTGCTAAGTGAGACATTTGTTAAGTGAGATTTGACCCATTTTGCGACCTTTTTTGCCACAATTGTTAACTGAATTATTGCAGTTGTTCAAGTTAGCCACCTGATTGTTAAGTGAATCTGGATTCCCCATTGACTTTGTTTGTCAGAAGGTTTGCAAAAGCTGATCGTGGGACTCTGGGACATGGCAACCATCATAAATATGAGCCAGTTGCCAAGGAACTGACTTTTGATCCCATGACTGCAACAGTTGTAAGTGTGAAAAACTGTCATAAGTCATTTTTTTCACTGCCGTTGTAACTTTGAACAGTCACTAAATGAACTGTTGTAAAGTTGAGGACTACCTGTATTTCTGGAGCTCCCTGAGAAAGGAGATCAGGCTAACTTTCATTTCTGCCACCCTCCCAAGCAGGCAAACTCATTTTTATCTAGACAGACTTTATTTAAACAAAGTCTGCTGTTGAAAAATGGCGAGTGTTTGCTTGTTGGTGGGCCACTCCTCTTGATTGCAAATGATGTTTTTCTAAATGTTATTGTATCATAATGTATTACTGGCCCCCTTGAGCATCATTTCATGTGGAAACTAGGCTACAAATAACATCAATAATAAATCAGGACAGGCAGAAGGGAAGTTCCTTGAGACCCAAACGAAGAGAGTGCTGTCTACTGATGAGACTGTGGAACTGTTTTTTTTAATGTCACTGAGGGGATAAATTATTAAATGCATGGACTCTAAGTGCACGAGCTGTATTTATTTAAACTTTAATTACATGCGTAAGGTATTTTCTTCAAAGCCCCCCCACTCCTTTTTATCTTTGTGCCAGCCTATCTCTCAAAGGTCAAGGTGAGGTCCCTGAATGTGAGAAAGGCTGCTCTGCCTGATATAAATATGCCACTCAAAATTAATGGACTGCATTGACATACTTTTGTTCTTGAGTTTAAAAGTTAAAGGTGAAACTTTATCGGAAATCAGTTTTGGGTTCTCTCTTGAAAAGAAAAGCTTTGCTTCAATTCACTCTGCAAGTTTTCTGTTTCTCTGTTTGGCTCCTCTCCTTCAACGTTCTTTTTGCTAATGATCTCCATATTTCTATCTTTATTCGGGGGGGGGGGATCCCTGGTGGTCTCCGAGCTTGGTTGTTTTCTTGCAGACATTTCATTACCCAACTAGGTAATATCAGTAAGTAAAAGGGGTAAAATCACTTACCCACAAGTTGGATAATGAAACATCTGCAAGAAAACAACTTTACTTTACTTTTATTGAATTTCTATACCGCCTCCCTCCCGAAGGACTTGAGGTGGTGTACAGCCAATAAAAACATGAATATATACAATTAAGACCAAATTAAAATTACAAATAGATATAATGGCCAATCAATTAAAACCCAATTTAAAAACAGTTAAAAATTAAAAAATTAATTAAAATTTAAAACTAGTTTAAAAACAAATTTAAAATTTAAAACAACCAAGCTGAGAGACCACCAGGAACCCATGGTTCAACCCTGGGCTACAAATATTCTATCCTATTGTTATTTTTCATCGCATTTTATTTCAAATGGGGTTAAGTCTATATATTTTTTTAGAATTTAGATTTAGGTGAATGTCCAATAAACTTTTTGAAGCCTTGGCTGGAAGGAACCCAGTAAAGAAGAAAGAAAAGACGCGTTTCTACAAGAGGAGGCCCAGTTGCCTGGAACAAAACAAGTTAGCTGCTAAAAGATTTAGTGATTAAGTGTTCAGCTTACACTTCTTTCAACTCCAATTGTCTTTGCTACAATGACACTTCTAGGCCTGCACAGCTAGAACATAAGCAGAATACTTGGATGGCCCGGGCAAGCATCCACTTTATTAAGGAAATGATAAGCAAATGACTCTTAATAAGCAGAGCTACCAATAACTTGAAAACAATGAAATGTCTTTTGACATAGGAAGCAGCATAGAAATAAATTGAATAAATATATGCCCAAATGAGACCTTTTTTTGTTGAAACCTTGTCTCTATTTTAGCTCCACCTGTGTATATGCCAAAAAGGTTACAGAATGCCACCAATCTTCTTATAGAGGGAATTAAATCTGCACCCTCTAGAATTTATTATTGTTCAGATATATTTATTTATTCAATAGATTTATATGGCCACCGAACCCACACACAGTGACTTTGAAAAATATGAAATATGCATTAAACCCTTTTCTTGGTCTGAATACAAATCCTGAGTAATGTTGATCTATATGGTCTGCATTTTTAGGGGCTAACTCTAGCATGGCTGGCTGGGGAATTCTGGAAATTGAAGTTTTGGCATCTTAAAGTTGCCAAGTTTGAAAAGAAACTATCTATATGCACAAATTCATGGAAAGATGCCCATAAATTACTTTTAAAATGTAAAAAAAGTAGAGAATCTATGGGAAAGCCCTTCCTTCCTTCCTTCCTTCCTTCCTTCCTTCTTGGATTACCCTTAATGCTTTCTGTACAAGATGAAGATCAATCAATCTTAGCCATTTGCACTCACATCACGTTGCTTCTCAAATTCTTTAACATTCCCTTTCTTTTCAAAAATTGAATTTATGCATAATGTATAGCTAGCTTCAACCTGAACATGTTTGTCTAAAAGCATTTCTCAGTGGAGTTCACTTTCTTATAAAAATCATACTTTAAAAAAGAAGCTTATTCCATCAGGAGCCAAGCTCAACACAGTCACAGCAACTTGAGAATTTTTCCTGAATTATTTTTAGGTCTGTCATCAAAGGCAGATTCTTTGGAAGTGCTGAAAGTTAGTAGTAGCAGTAGAAGCTGTAATATTGTTGTTGCAATTGCGACCATTAGATTTTAGGTCTCAATTCTTTATCAAATATCTAAGAGCAATTGGGACAACATCATACAATTAATCAATGCATCAACATCACCATTAGCAACAATTAATGAACTTTACTGAAGAGTCACAAACTTTTTTAGAAACAATCTCTGCCCCTCCTGCTCCCCCCCTGCCACCCCTGGCCTAGGGTCCTCCAGATGTGTTGGATGATTCTTATCACTCCAGTTGACAACTGTGATCCCAGCATATCCCAGAAATAGCAGGCCAGGAGAGGAATAAAACTGGCCCTTTAAAGTAGAAGCTGTGCCATTGAGCCAGGACTGCCCATTCCCAATTGGGACCTTCTCTTTAGATTGTATGAATGCAGTTGTAACCTGACTCAAACCAAGGCTGATTTGTGTCTCAGGTCGAGAGCCTGAATTATCTGCATATAGCCACATCCTTCACTGGAGTTGAGTGGGCAGCATGGAGGTTTTGCAAGAATGGGAGCATTGCTAGAGTCACATCACATGCTAAATCTTGAAGCTGAGTAAGCAAGGGTCATGTGCTATGCTAAAGAAACCATAATATGGTTTAAGGACCTGGTTCACATGCAATATACTAAGAGTTCACGTGGTTCACTTGCAATATACTTGTTGGATTCCCACAAAAGGCTAAACTACCATGTCTTTGGCAATCTCACTTCCATCAGCTCTTAGCTTCTCCACAATGTTTTCCTACTTGTGGAAAGAAATACAATGGTAACTGATTGACTAATTAGAGCTGTTTCATCTTTTTTTTCTGCATGCTATAGTCTCCACCCCAGCATCTGTAACAGGTTTTGTACCTAAGACCTACTATCTCTTTTTACTGATCTTTTTATTAGCAGAAAGTCAGTTCTTCTGTATCCCATTTCTGTTGGGTGGGGAAGTGGAACCGAAGAACCCTTCCAGCAAAGATTGTGAAATTCTCTGCTTCAGATTATTATTTTAGCATCCTTCCTATTTTCTGATGCCAAATGATTCCCATTATTGCAGGGTTTTTCTATTTTTTTTTTTTATTTTGATTTGGCTAGTAACTATGTTAGTTTAGCCAGTCAGCTAAACTGGGTTGCTTTTTAAAAAAAATTATTTTAATCAGTCTTTATGAAGAATGAAGCTAAACAAAATGGAGTGGGGTTTGATTTCATTGCTACCTTTCTTGACAGCCAACATATACTTTAAAGTGGCTAAAATTACTTTATATAAAAATCCCCCCCCCCCATTTCTGCCACTGCCCCCCAAATAATTTCACATAACTCCAGGGGTGTTCCTCAGTATTTTCACTGACTTTGCAAAAGTTCCTAGAATAATCTTCTTTCACTGACAGCTGCTTGGCTAATATTGGCTTTGAAATCTGTCCTGGAAGTTTTCAGAACAATAAACTGATTAAAATGGAAAAGGGGGTTGTAAGGGGTTCAGCATAACATATGACCTAAGTCACTATTTTAAGTTCTAATATGGTTTCTTTGAATATAGCATCTTACATATTACTTTTGTTGGCTCAAGTTTCAGGTGAAATATGTTGTGTTATTTCAACCACTATGACTTTCCTGCTTATATTGTTTCCTTACTTTCCATGAGAAGTGGCAATAACAAAAACACGGCAATGGAGAGATATATGGGCACATGGAGGAAAAGAGAAAAAGGCAAATGTATTGTGTGCATCATGATATCGTCATGCAAATTACGTAATTAACATAAGGGTTATTGTCATGATGCGTGTGAAATCATTACTTGTACTAGAAGCCTATGTTATCTCAGACATAAGCTTCACAAAGCCCAACATTTATTGTTAAACCAAAAGGTGCTTTGTTTCTTTCAAGGTCAACAGTACTAAACTTAATTACTGTAATTAGTAAATCATACCTTGCTTGCATTACCACATGAACCCGGGCATGGTTTGTTGACAAATTCAGTTTTATCAAATTCAAGCATATGCCTACAAAGGGGGATTTTTTTTTAGCAGAAGGTACATGTGCAACTTTGAAGCATGCGGAATTCCAGCAAGGAGCTAAGAACATGCACAGAAAGGGCAGTGAGAACCTGAACTTTGTTAGGCATGAACTGTTCCATACTTTTGCATTTTGAAGACAGAGCAGTTTACTAAATAGTCCTTAAAAGTGACACTTGGACACTTCACTTAGCAGAGGCATAAGCATCTAAGCTAATGTTTCTCAACCTTGGCGACTTTAAGATGTTTGGATTTCAACTCCCAGCTTTGCTGGCTGGGGAATTCTGGGAATTGAAGTCCAAACATCTTAAAGTCATCAAGGTTGAGAAACATTGATCTACAATAGCAAGTGAACAGTGATATCATGACACATGGGATGTCATTCCCCTTGCCCCACAGAAAGTCATAGCAGTACAATAATAATCTGTATCTGTTGGTAAAGTCCAGATTCCAGGGATTGATTTGCCTAAATTTGGGGACACTCCACTAGCTATCAATTCATTTGTGGGGCTGGGGGGTTTCAGAACCTTTGTTATGACCCTCCAATCCTTCCTAGTCTGGCATCTCCTAACTTTGGAGATATCTTTGCCCTACAATAATCCAATTGATTTTTTTCTTCCTGAATGTGGAAGCTACTTGTGATGCCTTCACTATATCAGGGTCTGTGGACTAAGCCACAAGACCTTCTTCTGATTGCCTTAGGGTGGCAGATGATGCTCATCTGTATGATCTGCAACTGCTCTACTTTTTTGGAGAAGATGCAAAACCAACCTTTTTGGTTGCTGGTGACAGTTCTGGGAGTTGAAGTCCAAACATCTTAAAGTCACCAAGGTTGAGAAACATTGATCTAAGCCCTTTAATTTAATCAGTTAGTGGGCTTTAATTATTTTATGGCTGTTTCTGCAGTGCTGTCTCATTCTTTGGAGTGAAGGGTGAACTTTACTTATATTAGGCAGGACAAGAGATGGTTCCTCTGAAAGTGTTTTGTGAGCAGGAAGACGAGGACAGTATATAAAGATTTGCATTTTTAAAAGAAAGGATCCAAAGCAAAGATAATGTTCTAAAAATCAGACACAATGATTGAGAGCAGGAAGAGCTGTCTTAGAAGGACAGGGTGTAGTGAAATGGTTCACAAGCCAGAGATTCAAAAAATAATTTGGACTCATTGAAAGCTGTTTCAAGGCTGTCTGGTTTCTGAGAGGCTTTGGCCAAAATTCCACTCTGTTATGTAGCAGCAGCATAAATCAGGAATTAATCTGATTGCAAGCAAGAATTAGGAGCTTAAACTGATCTCTCCCTCTACATGACACACTGTACCCAGTTGCATTTGTTTGTCCTTAAAAATGCTCTATCTGAAGCAGGCTTAATATGTTGCAAAATGTATAACGTTTAGTTTTAAAAGCATCAAAGAAAAAATGGCTTTTGTCCTGTTAAAGAACAGAAACGTTGGAACAAAAATAAAAAGAACATAGTGTTCACTCCACAGATGACACCGAAGTTTATGTTTACTTAATAGTAAATTCTACTGAGTTCAACAGAGCTCAATTTAAAGTAAATAGGGATACAATTGTTTAGATGCAACAATAGCATTTACTGTGAAATCGAACTGACTTGCCAATAGAGTAGAAAATTGAAATCTTGTGATGCAGTTTGAAAATTCATCTGTTATCATCAGCGCTGCCCCTTATCCATTCCCCACAAAAAATCTGTTTTACTAATAAACTGTGAGGCAATCTAATTTTTTTCCCCTAATCCCTCATCCCCAAGCTTGCATGGATTCTTACATAAAATACATTATTAGCAAATAAAGGAAAACTTTTCCACTATCCAAACATCACATAATTCTGCATTGAAGTTTTCTAAGTTCTCCACTAATGGGCACTGAACAAGCTCCTTCTCCTTCTCAATTCTCACCTATAAAACAGAAACAACCTTGCTATAACTGATCCTTTTATTGCACCAAAAATAATTCCCTGCCTGACAAAGTGGGTGAGGACTATGGGTGAAATCATGAGTGTGCTTACTCAGCAATATATGCCATTCCATACACTGAAACTTGCTCTCCTATAAAGAGTTGGAAGACTGCTGGTCTTAATATAAGATTTTTCTTAAGACCTAAGAATTTTTGAGCTTGCTGTGCAGCAGAGTGGAAATGATTCCTGATTCTCTTCTGTCAAGGGAAACCCCCTCCATTCCCATCAGGATGATACGCAAAAGATTGGGAATGTATGCATTGCAGGCAGAGTCCAAAGATGCTCTTGCTTTATTCATATTGTTCAATTTGAACAATTCAGATATTGTTCATAAATCAAGATGAGTTCCCTCCAGAAACCATCCATATGCTTTCAGGACAACAGAGAACCAGGAAGCAAATCTCTTCTCCCTTTAAAAACAAAGGGGGGTGGGGGAATATGTGGACATCTAAATAATTCTAAGGAACCTGTATGAAAAGGAGAAGGGATAGTGGGTTGCTTGGTAAGCAAGAGGCAGAGAAGGGAAAACTTGTTGGGAAGGAAAAGAAGAAAACTGTTCTACAAGTATTTAGGGCTGTAGTCCTGGACAGACTCACATAGGAAGGAAATCTATTAAATAAAGTGGAGTTCTCTTCAAGTACGTAAGTCTGTTTATTCAAACAGAGAAAGAATGTTCTAATTTCTCAAGCACGTGCTGCAGAATAGATGTTTTAAAGAGCTCACTTCTGCACATATTTACTCAGAAGAGTTTCACTGGGCCTAGTTTAGGGATGTGGTTGAAATGCAGTGATTTGTCTCATCTCTTTAGCCCAAAGAATTACCCAGCCCAAGAAGGGGTTTTTTTGGGGGGGAAGGATTGAGCTGTACCCCTTACTTTGAACCCTTTAGATAATACACACACTCACACACACACACACACACACATTAGTACTCTCCTCCTTCTCCTCCCCCCCCCCAAGTCCCACAACTGGCAGCTGCTACAACGGATTATACGTGAGTGCGATTGGAAACCCGCAACACGCCTTCAGATATGGCGCACACGCTCTCGGGCTAAACAAATTCTGGTGGGGAAAAGAAGAGAGAAAGGCTCTGCTTTCCATGGAAAATCTTTTGTCTCCATTGTTTCCCCCTGCTTTAACATGCACTGCAGGTTTCACACACGCGCACACTCTTCCACAGCCAGGCTGGGGGAGCCTCGAGAATAGTGGGGCTGGGTGGGGAGAGCCCCAAGGCCATTCGCGGGTAACGGCTTGATTTGAAGAGCAGGAGAGCGAGCATCTCAGATGCCCAGGCACCGCCGAGGAACGGGATGCCTTCTCGAGTGCGGCTCCCCGACTGCTCCTCCCCGAGGGAACAGCGCAAAAGCAACGGAAGAAAACCAGAGGCGAGAATGCGGGGCAGAGCCAGAAAGGAGGCACAACAGAGAGTCAGGCGCTTAAGAAAAAACTATTTACAGGCGGCCGGCGTACTCTAGGACCAAAACGACCATCACACCCAGGGAGTAAAAGAGCGGCTGTGCTGGGTTGATGGGACAGTAGTAAGCCAGCTTTGGAAAGGCTAGAAGGAAGCAAGATATACATACCCTGCCCTTTGCCGTCCCCCCCCCCTCCAAAAAAAAAAGTAGTGTCCTATCTGAGACCAAGGGAGACCACTCTCAGTTCTTGGATCGACCATCTCTTTCCCCAGAATAAAGTTGCCGAACTCTTCTCTTCGGCTGATCAGCTCCAGTCTGCCCGTGAGAACAGGAAGGGACTCTTAAACCAGCCAGAAGGTCCGGCACACAAAAAAGCAAGAGACAAATGGGAAGGCGGAAGATGCGGGTTGCGCGATGGGCTGGGGAAGAGGGGTGGGAAAGGAATTTAAGCCGGGGATCACACCGGGCGGACGGAAAGCGCCCAGAGGCCGCAGCGAAAAGGCGCTGCCGGAGCCCCGCTATCCACCGCCTTACCTATGGTGGTGATGACGGTGATGGCGAAGTAAAAGGAGCCGGCGAACTTCCACTGGACGCCGGCCTTGTGGGGCTTCAGCTTCAGCACCACCCCTTCAAGCTCACAGTAGTTGGCCTCGGAGAGGTTGTACTTGGTCTTGAGCTCCAGCTGTTTCTGCTCCAGCTTAGTCCGGTCGGCCGTCTCAGCCTCGGACTCCAGGGCGTCGAAGACGGCGGCGCCCACCAGCAGGTAAGTGAAGGTGCAGATGATCAGGGCCAGAGTCCGGACGTTTTGCCGCTTCATGGTCCCGCCGAGCTGGGAGAGACGCGGGAGGCGGCGGCGGCGGCGGCGGCGGCGGACGGCTGCTGGGGAGCCCCGCGGGAGGCGGGAGCGGACGCGGCGGCGGCGACTACTTCTGCTGCTGAAAGAGAGGCGGCGGTTGCCTGGCTCATGGCTGCTGCTCCGGCTCCTGCTGCCGCTGCTGAGGCTCCCGCGGCGGCTGTGCTGGGCAAGGCGGCGCGTTCTGCAGGCAGCACCCGCCGCTCAGCTCCAAAGGGGGAGGGAGAAGGGGAGGGACGGGAGCTGTCCTTTCAGCACCACCTCCGTCGCAACCCTGCACCTCCGTCGACGCTGCTGCTTGGTGGTGCCGCTGCCGCCGCCGCTGCCGCCGCCTTCCCTTATAAGGACTACTGGGCTGGCCCGAGAGGCGACCTGAGACTGGATGGCGGAGTCCTACAGATTCGCCTTTGAACTTCCAGCATCCCACTAGGCTCTTGTTTGAGAGTTCTTTCGCCCTTCTCCACTATCCCAGTACATACCAGAGTGGTACCATCTAAGCAGGTCCTGGCCAAGATGCCAAGAGTCCCTTTTAGCCCATGACTCTTCTCCTATTCAAGCACCATTGTTTGTTTTTGCTTGCCTGCTAAACTACAACTTTCCTGCCTCACCCCATCTCACCTGCCTTATCCTCCAGTGCCTATAGTGTGATTGCCCTGTCTAATCAACCTCTAATTCCTGCCTCTCTAAAATATTCTTATTCCCACTTATTGCTCTATGATTGAAACTGTGCTCCAAAAACCCTGGAGAAGATCACTTTCCTTGTTTCTCTCTGGATTGTGAAAGTATCTTGAGTTGACATTGGTCTATTGCATATACCGCCTAGTAAGGGCCAATGTGTTGGCCCTAAACTAGAGATCCTAGCCTGCATAAAACAGCATGAGTGTGCTTCAACTAAAATTAGACTTTGGATGAAGTTATGGCACACTGGCAATAATGTCAAATTGATTGGTAGTACAGCATGTGGCGTAGGTATGAACTGAAATTCCTAACCTGGTCTACAACTCTGCTTTACTAAAAATTATAAAATTGATCTTGATTGATCAAAGCCAATCTTGGCGGGCCCATTTGGTAGCATCTATATTATAAAGCAGCTTGAGACATAAGAAGACTCCAAGCACCCAAAGTTATTTTGAAATAAGTGTCCACAAAATCCAATAAATAAATGAAATGAAAAACTAAACATAATCTATTAATGAATGAAATGAAGGGGGGGAAACGTTCAGTGTGTGTGAAACTAAGAAAAAGAGAAAGGTAGCTCTAAATGAAGATAGTGATATAGATTGTGTGAAATAAAGATATTTCTTGCAGGAAAATGAAGGGTTGGCTTTAATTGTGAATAAAGGACTAAACCATGGGCAAGAAAATATAAATTATTGTCATCTAGGTTGTTCAGGGTGTGTATAAAAGTAAGAATCCATAGCCTGGCTACAAGTACACTTTACATGTTAGACTTCAGTGAATGGTGATACTGGAAAAAGCAGAGATAAGTTAGGAGAAAAACTGCAACATTCTGAATGAACACAATCAGAGATGGTCAGATATGTAACATGAATGGGTGAGTTGAAACAGAACAAAAAATACAAAAAAAGAGCATTAAAAAACTCAAATGTATGAGAATCATGGTTGATGAGTGTACAAATTAAATACATAATCTCCCAACAGAATGAATGAAAAGTAGATATAGAGAAAATAGGTGGAAACTACTTAGAACTGAAAAGAATTCTGTTACAGAGTGCTACAGGAATAGATGAAGTATGAGAAATATGAAAAATAATGTTTTGTGGAATAATAACATCAAAGGGGCAGTGGCTGAAGGAAAAAAACACCTGTAACAAGACAATTGCAGTAAAAATATGAAGGTAAGAGAAATATATTATTTAATGACTAGAGAGAGGGAACTCTATTTGCAAAAAGAAATTACAAGAAATTGTTAAGATTAAAAGAGACCAAGAAAATGCATCATAATTTTGATGAAAAGAAACATTTATTTGGAAGAAGGCAAAACAAAAAGCTTTCAGCAAAGCAAATTGAATTAAAAATAAAAGTAATTAAATTATTTGGGAAGAAACTGAAGCAAGGAAATGATGGAAGGAGTATTTTAGACATTTATATGAGAAATACAGTTATGTGTTGATGAATGGATCTTAAATGAACGCTTTAAATGTTACTTCAAGGAAAATTGATGAAAAGGGAATAATGTATGCTGTGAAAATGGGGAAGTATTCTAAGGTTGCCTCTGTAGATGGTGTATCTAGAGAAATATTAAAATAACAAAGTGGTTTGCTTACAGAAGGTGTGCGTACTTAAAATGTGTCTGAGTTAAAATAAGAGATTGAATATGTGATTAATATGAATTGAATAAAACACTAAGCAACCAGTACAAAGGCAGTATGTTTATTTGCTTAATCTTTTTATTCTATTTGATACATTTTATTAAAATAAAATAAAATAAAAACCATCTCAATTATATTGAGATGGTTTGGGCATCTGGACAGAATGGATGAAAACTGAATTGCAAAACAAATAAAGAATGAATGGATGGACTGAAAGGAAAAGGAAAATAAAAATATTGGATACAATTAATGAGATCATTAAAAATAGATTTTTATAGTGGAGATGAATACACTATTGGAAGACATGTAAAATCAGATTAGGGACAGATGGTCATGGGGAAAATCTATGTAGTTGTTAAGAGTTAGCAATGACTTAAAGGTTCACAATTGATCAATTGTTCAAAATAGATTTAAAAAACAAAAGAGTGTAAAGTAATGATAGGGTGTATGCAAAAACAGAAAAGTATGGAGAGAAATAATGTTGTATGTGTGGGATCGGAATGATACAGATCTCAAGAAGGGTGCCTGTACATCAATTCCATTTGGTTTTCATTGCAATTGAATGAATGAATGAATGAATTTAAAAAATGTTTTACTATTAAAATGCTTTTTATTGCAAAACAAGGGCCACCTGTTCACCTTCCAATTTACAATCAACATTTTTATCCTAATTCTAATATTTCTAAAGTTTATTTTAATCTTCTAAACTCTGGTTTATTTTCTTCAACCTCATTCTATCCTCTGCTTTACTATTCTTCCCAACCTGACTTTTATTCTCCATGCTAGATTCAGTTCTATAATGAGACCCCCCAGTCCTACACATCAATAAATACTTCTCCCTTGGCTACTTGGCATTCCTAAGGGTAGGGGATGTAGAAGCTGTGCTGGGGTAGTGGTTAGAATGCACTATTGCAGGCTAATTCTGCCCACTGCCAGGAGTTTGATCCTAATTGGCTCAAGGTTGACTCAGTCTTCCATTCTTCCAAGGTCGGTAAAATAAGGAGCCACACTTTTGACAACAATATGCTGACTCTGTAAAACACTTAGAGAATGAAGTAAAGCACTGGGAAATGGTATATGCTGTAAGTTTAAATGCTATTGCTACACTAACCACTTTCCTCTGTCTTCCTTCTTCTTCTAGGCTATAGTGGGTTCTTTAAGACCACAGTCTGTCACTATTATATTTGTTGTTGCCCTATGACTTATTTATTTATTTTATTTATTTAATCACATTTATATACCGCCCCATCTCCACAAGGACTCGGGGCGGTTCACAGCAGATAAAA
>JAEANM010002488.1:0-24458 GCA_017656035.1 Myanophis thanlyinensis | reverse complement strand
AATGAATGAATGAATGAATGAATGAACCAAGTCTCACTTCTATGCGTATTGGAATAAGAAAGGCAGAAGGGAAGATACACACATTTGTTTTTATTCATTTTAACAGAATTTCTAAAACTATCTTTTAGGATGAATTATGAAGAAACTTAATGACTTTTAGAATATATTAAGTATCTATCCTGTTGTCTCAAAGGTGTTTTCTTCTATAAATGGCAATTTCCCAAGGCATTTATTTAAGCCTCAGATTTATAAGTAGTTTGTTCCTTTGTAAATCTCATTTTATTCTATGCAGGGTGGTGGTGGTGGTGGTGTTCTGCTTGCTCTCAGCCAGGATGTGCGATCTCACAATATCTTGGTCTACAACATTGATTTATAATGCCACATTTTTGAGTTGTCTTTTTTCACTGCCTCTCTAGAAAAGTATTAAATGATCATAAGCTATGCTCCCAGTAATCATTTCGGTTTTCTACCTGTCTATCCTTATTATCTCCTTCTTTGCTGCATTCTGGGCTGTGACCACTTGGTGGGGCTAAATGGCTTACGCTTAGATTGGAAAATTTAGTTTTATGCAAAAAACCAGGACTATATATTTTGAGCCAAGCAGAGAACTATAAACTGAATATAAATATAAGCTATATATTCCAAGACCAAACTAAACACAACATAAAATAAATGAGATTATCATTTTAAATAAAATAAAACCAAGACCTCTTTGGGTCAATGTTTCTCAAACTTGACAACTTTTCAAGATATGTGGACTTCAACCTGCAGAATTCCCCAACCAGTTTGCTGATATAGATATATGTTTATTTTTGCAAATGAATTCACCTGAAAGATAAGACACATTTCCAAAACAAACAAACAGTGTTTGTTCAATGTGTCTTATCTTTCAGGTGAATTAGTAGAACAATCCCATGTAATAGATAGCAGCATAAAAATAAAAACGTGCATTGAAAAGCACACAGCATTTCAACTTTTAAAATTAGGGCAAAGGAGAACATTTTTAAATAAGTGGGGCAGTTAAGTGGGTAGGTTTCAATTTATATCAGAGAGAAGAAAAGAAGAAAAACTTAAGGAATCTTTTTATCAGCCCTTAGATGGGCTAAAAATAAGTTTTTTATTTGAATTTATTGAGCATATTACTAACTAAAGCTTTGTTCACACAGTATGCTATTTCATGGGTAAATAGGCCATGGATTTCTGCAGTACAATTTACTGGCTTCACATGACATATTGAACCATAAACTGACTAAAGGCAATCCTCAACTTACAACCAGTTGCTTAGCAACCATTCAAAGTTATGATGGACCCCCCCAAAAGGGACTTACAACCCAGCTTTGAAGTTCCCATGTTTGGGTCCCCTCCTCCCATGGTCACATGACTGCATTTAGGTACTCCACAACCAGCCTGTATTTACAGCCATTTGCAGTGTCCTGTGGTCATGTGACTGCAATTCACAATGTCTTTTTCCAGAAACCAGTGTTCTGTTTTTGTAGCAAACAATGTCCCATAGCAAACAATGGTTTTGCATAATGACCATGGCTTAATGGTCATCACATTCACTTTACAACTGCTGCATGTGCTTAATGACCTTTGAAATCGGGCAAGGTCACCTTGATGACCCATTTCATGACTTAAGGTCAAAGTTGCAGGCTCAATTACTGTCATAAGCCAAGGACCACCTGTATAAAACCTTATGTTCACATTGCCATTTCAAAGTGTAGTCTGCATGAAGCAATAATATATGGACTCTTCCTGAAAGGTGGTTGTGCGTGTCTCCTTCTTTTCATTGATTGGGGTTGACATAATTGAAGATGGCTTCATGAGATTTGCCTAGATATTAGGTAAAATGATGATCTGCCTAGATATTAGGTAAAATGAGAACATCTGTTCTCACACTGCATAACAAACTTGGCCTGACATCAGACAAAAATATATGCCCTGTGCTTTGCATTACAATGTTGTGATACTGGTCAGCCTCCTTCCTGTTCTCCCTATGGATACCAACAGAGATTTGGTAATATAGGAAATAGCACTTTTAACACTCTAGGGGGCCACCAGAGTAAAGATGCCCTTATTAGCAACTGACAAAAGTGCCTAGCTATGCTATGTTAATTGAATTCCAACTAAAATATATTTTTGGGTTTTGATCAGGGAAAAAAAGTTTTCTTTTTTTAAAAGCAGGATTAATCGGCTTCTTATTTTCTCATCTTCAGAGTCCTCTAGGAATTGAAAAACCTTTTAGTCTTGCTGATCTAGCTTTTTTGTTTTCCTAAGCCTACAATAGCAGGATGAATGGTTTGAAGATTTTTTGCTGACAGGATTGTTCAGGAATGTGTAATGATCAAAGTCCCTTAAACCAGTTGTATCTACTGGATTCCTTTTAGCTAATATAACTAAATATGGTCAGGTTGCTTTGCTGTCTTGGAAAGGAGAGGAGAAGAGAAGAGGGGAGTGGAGGAGAGGAGAGGAGGAGGGGAGGGAAGGAGAGGTGGAGAGGAGGGGAGAGGGCAAAGAAGAGGGGAAGGGAAGGGCGGAATTACTAGGGTGCTATGCGACAGTGAGGGGAAGGGAGAAGGGGCAGGTGAGGTGAGGTGAGATGAGATGAGGTGAGGAGAAGAGAAGCAAGGATAAGCGTGGAATTACTAGGATGCTATCGGACAGTGAGGGAAGGAGAGAGGGAGAGGATGGGAAGGGGAGAGGAAACGTATCACTAAGAGAGTGTGAATGGGGTGAGCTCTCCTTCTCCCCTCCTCACTCCTGTCAACCTAGTAGTTCAAAAGCATACAAATGCAAGTAGATAAACAGGTACCACTTTGGTGGAAAAGTGTGCCTTGGTCATGCTGTCACATGACCCTAGAAATATCTTCAGAAATGCTGGCTCTGTCTGCTATGAAATGGAGATGAGCACAGCCCCTTAAAGTCAGACACAACTAGATGGGGAAACCTTTAAAGCAAACAATTCCTTGTTTTATACTCTGAATGAAATAGTGATATTCTTCCTTGTCTTCACTTTCTACCCAGCTACTGTCTGAAGCTCTTTTCTCTCAAAATGCTTTTGGTTATAAGAACTAGCTGTAAATAATTTACTTCAGATCTAAATGATCCATTCCCACAATCTAGGTAGTGATGAATATTATGTTACGTTTTATAAAAGAAACTGAGGCATCCCTACATTTCAAGAGGAATGAATGAAAGCCTCTTTGTAGTAGCAGCAACTGAGAGCTACTGCAACTGGTTTGTCTAGAAAGAAAAGCGTTAGGAAATCCAATAAAGCACCATAAATGTGTGTAATCATAATCAGTTGCAATTTCAAAAAGAAACCTTGATGGATACATAGCTGAATTCTGGAGTAAACTCAGCTTCCTTCTAGATTGAGATTCGCTAACCAGAAATTATCAGAGGCTTTTGAATTACAACATTCCCAGGCAAGGGAATGAATTAAATGGAACAACAAGTTTACAACATTTGAAGGTGTGTGTGTGTGTGTAGAAATCAAATCCAAACTTTCAGGATCAATAAATAATCAGCCTGCATTGAGTCTTTGATCTTATATTAGATATGCTCAAAGCATCTCTAAGTTCTTTCACCACAATTTTTCCACAACTAAATCACATTTTTGATGAATCTTACTTGTTTTCTTTGTTCCTACTTATTGCTTGAATGCAATCCTTTTTCTCTCCATTATCCATCTGTATTTTCAAATTCTTTTGTTTTAAACAGACTTTTGCAGTGTAATAATTCCCATAGATTTCAAAAAGTGGTTAGCGTGCAAGTTTGGGAACAACCCTGTTCAGATCATAAGTTACAATCAAGTTATTTCCAACTGAGTATACATGACTCCCCACTGCTTCTAAAGTTTCACTCATTTGTCTAGTTTGAATGAATATTCTGATTTATGAACCATGATGCCAGACTCTTACTGCATCTTTCTTATTAAAAAAAAAACTAATTTAAAAGAAATTAAAATAGTGCATATCTCCTGCCATAATTATTCACCATTTGGTTGTCTAATATGCACATACAGCTATAAAAATGTCTTCCATGAAAGATCATCTTTAAAGAGAAGTCAAAGAATAAAATCTTGGTATGAGGACCAAGGAGAACTGGATTGCTATCAATATAATTATATAATAATATATAATAATATAATATATATAAACAATATAGTTGTCCATGCCAGTCTCTGTGAAATATACAACAGCACAGTTTTGCAGAACGGAAGCTTATTGTTAAAACTATTTCAGTTGGATAAATCTCACGTTGATATGCTTGTCTGCACTGAAGCCTGTATTCTAAATCGGTAGATGGAAACTAATCAAGGAGAGAAGCAACCTACAACTAAGGAAAAAAATTCCTCACTGAGAACAGACAACCAGTGGAACAGCTTGCTTTCAGGAGCTATGATTGCTCAAACACTGGAGGCTTTTAAGAAGAGATTGGACAGCCACTTATCAGAAATGGTATAGGTCTCCTGCTCAAACAGAGAGTTGGATTAGATCTATGGTTCTTAACCTTTTTGAATGAATCGTCCCCTTGAGCCAATGAGGAAGTTGTCATTGCCCCCCTACATGTTCTGTGGGTGTGGCTTGATGGTCATGTGATTGGGTGGGTGTAGCCAACTTGACTTCAGAGAGCAGGAGAGGGAGGAGAAAGTGAATGAGATATAGTTGGATGAATGAATGGTGGATGAATGGATGGATGGATAGATAGATCCATCCATCCATCCATGGAGGAAGGGAGAAAGAGAAAAAAGGAGAGGAAGGAAGGACCACAAACTCTGGCTTCATACTGGTAGTTGGTTTGACCCCACACTCTGAGGTTGGCCCAATCACTGCTGTGCTACAAAGCTCTGCATTTCCACCTATGCATAGGCCACGCCCTTCTGTTGTACTGAACGTTGTCCCGCCCAACTCACCCCAGTGCACTCACCACCTGAAAATAAGCCCTAGTGTTTATTTTGGAGCCCAAAAGAAAATAAGTCCCAGATTTATTTTTGGGAACACATGGTAGTTATCCAATCAGAGACATCTCTCCAGCTTGGAAGATGGAATTTCTCCACCTTGAGGTAGATGGTCCTGTAAGTATTTCAAAGACAAGAGGGAGTTTAGTTTGGAGTGCCATTCCAAGAAGGGAGATAATTTCACTGAAAATGTAGCAAATTGAAGTATTTTCAGAGTTTTGCACAGCTACTAAATGCTATCTAGCTTATGTTTTGATGGCCTCCAAGTAGCTCGTTGGGTTCACATATTAAACTACATGCCGTAAGACATAGCCCACAAACCTCAATAGCTGGAATCATGCATAGCACTAAACTAAGGCTGAACTACATTATAATGCAGTATAAGAAAGGAACTCCAAATAATAAGTGAGAAAAGCACCCATTCTTTCTTCAGCAACCTTTTCTCTTTCTGACATTCTCTTTTCTCTAAAATGGCAACAGTGGGCATCTGGGTCAAAAGTGGAATGGATTTACAGAGAGTGAATTATTTTATTTATGTTCTTACTTCACAGCTTGTATCAATTTCAGAGTAATGATGAAGTCCATTTACAAATGCTCTTTTATTTCTTTTTTTTTCCACGCATAGACCACAGTACAGCCAAAAACAAAAACAACCAGGAGATGGTTTCACTTGACAGTCAAATGACATATGTATTTAATAAATAAATATATAAAAATAAAAGTAAAAATGCATACCAACAAAGATAGTCTGACTTACAAGTATAGGGTAAAAGCATATGCCTATTCCTTAGGGTATTTGAGTATCAAAAATATTTTTAAAACAATTGGACTGACTAGAAATAGCATTCACATTTCATGGCCTAGTAATGTTGGGGGTTAATCTTGAACAAAAGATTCTGTCTTCTTTCTTCTGGTGCTTTAATCATAAATTGACTTATAGACCACAGGTGAAACAATGTTTAGATCAGACATTGAGAGATTCCTTTGAAAAAACTGCTGCAGAACAAATATTTTTAATAATAAGGTGGAACATTATGAAAGCTGTAAGCAGGTGTTTGTGTATGAACATAGTTAAGGGGACAAACCGCAGTACATTTAGAGATTAAAACTTTATGGACAAAACATAATAGTACATGATCAATTAATACATATAGGCAGTCAGAAAAAATAGAGATTGAAAAAGATCAACTTAAAAATATTAAAAATTAATGAGATTGAAAACAATTATTAATTTTAATATTTTTAATTATTTATTTTTAAAAGAAAATATAAATTTAATAATACAAATTACATGGCTATTTGAAAAGAAGAAGAAATGATTTATTAGACTTTCAAATATTTAGGAGTTAATGCTATTAAAATATTAATAAAGTATGTAGAAAGTCAGCACCCACCCTCCTAGAAGAATGAAATATTTTGAGGAAATATTATAAAGGCAGAATATTATATTTCTCTAAAGGGAAAAATCTTTACAGGTAAAAACAAATAAGGGAAGATAGGGCATCTTATTTTAAAAATTGTATTGTAAAGCAACTCATTTGGGATATGTGATTCCATTTATATTGGAATAAAATAATGGATTCTGATAGAGGACATATGAGATTAAGATAGAGACATGAGTCAAATATTCTTATTTATGAAATTAAATATGAAATATGCAATTTGGTCTAAGAAGCTCCTTATATAAGTGATTTCCTTATACAACAAAACCTTAGACGAGCCAAATTTTAACATATTTTGTAAAAGCTAGGATATAAAGGGCTTATAAGGTATCCAGGGTTCAAATTATTTCACAAAATGGAGGCTGCAACTGAATCGACTTGTTTTCATAAGGTTCTAGGACAACTCTCTATGGCCATCTTGTCTCTCCCACCTTGCTGTGGGACACCTCACCTCCAGCCAACTTGCCATGGGGACAATGCACTGTGAGCTTGGGCCTTCCATTTTGGTTTCTGGCTTAAAGGAGGGAAAGTTCCCAGCAGCCCCACATGCCTTCTCCAAAGGCTTTCTTGCGTTGCTTTCCAGCATCCTCCCATGAAAGGCAGGCTTAGCAGGAATCATTACACACACACACACACCACACCAGTGGTGAAATGCAAATGCAACTGGCTTTACTACTGGTTTGGTGCACGTGCGCATGTGCACCATCAGTGGCTTCTAAAGTGCAAGTTTTTCCTTACCAGAGGTAGTCCAGGTGAGAAGGAAGGCTGTGGAGGCATGCAAAACAGCTGTTCTGCATAATTCAGGTAAGCAAAAAGGGGGGAAAAGTGAGTAGCAAGGAATCTACAGTGAGGAATTTTATTTATTTATTAAAAATAAATAAAAACCACCCAATAGTAGAAGCTCCCTGAGCAATAAATCATACTAAATATACAAACAAATAAAAACAATAAAAGCACATAAAGGGCAAAATAAAATGAATTAGGGAGCTTCAAGACTAAAGCATTATGATACATTAAAATACATTTAGAAGATCATTTAAAAGTCTAGGAAAATGGAAAACATCTTCATCATTGTCAAAATGTGCTAAAGTGGCTGCCAGCTTATCTTCTTCAGGAAAGATGTTCCATAAATGGGACGTCTCTGAAGAAAAAGCCTTCCTTTGTAGAGGTTCACCTCATCTCCTTCAGTCTGATGCTGAAAACATATGAAGATACCATGTCATCACAGGGAGGGCCCTACTCCATTGCTTGCATGATAAATGATCACCTTGTCATAAAGACTGAACATGTCTGATAACAAGCCAATACTACAAATCAGGCACTGCAAATTCATCCCATACAATCATTTTCGAGCCTTTCCTTGATTTACCTGCCTGAAGGGAGCTTGACTGATTCCAAAAACTGGTACTAAATTAGTCTAAATGAGGCAAAGTAAGATAACATGACCTGTCTTTTTTTTAAAAATGAATATGAACTAGCAGAGTTGGTGCACCCTGTGTTCCTTGGATTAAACAGTGCTGTCTGTCAGGAACCGGGAAGCATGCCTTCTCTGCCATGGTGGTGTCCACCCTTTCGTAGGAGAGTCTTCCTCAAATGGATGAGGCTCACACCCTGTTGGCATTCTGAAAATGGATGTGTTTTAATTCATGTATTTTTATAGAGCAGGGGTGTCAAACTTAATTTCATTGAGGGCCGCATCAGGGATGTATCTGACCTCACGGGGCTGGGGTGGGTGTGGCCAAGGTGGGCATGGCCATCTCAACATCACTCATGTTGGGGGTACCTGTGGTGACTTAAGAGCTCTGCCAGCAAAAACGGGCTCTCAAGCTCTGTTTTCAGCTGTGATGGCCTCCTGCAACCCTCTGCCAGTGAAAACAGAGCTTGGGGCCGCCCATGGCCCTTGCAAGCTCTGTTTTTGCTGGCAGAAACACTGCAGGCCAGTCTTTCACTGTTTCCAGGCCAGATCTAAGCACCCAGCAGGCTGGATCTGGCCCATGGGCCTTGAGTTTGACACCCCTGGTATACAGCAACTGGATCTGATCTAGTTTTGTTTCTATATTGTACTGTATTATGTTGTGAGAGGCCCAGATTTCATCTGGAATTGGATGGTGCCTAAACTGAATTAAATCAATAAACAGACAGACAATGACAATAAAGAAAAGGTTTAGCCCCACCCCACCGCCGCAAAATCAGGCATAGTTGATCTCTTTCACCAGAAATGTTTTCATATTTTTTGTAGAGTGTGAATGTATGAATGTAACTGACAGCCATGTAAAGCAAAGAAAATCAAGGGAGAAAATCAAGGAACTAAACTTTTAATTCTTTGTCCTTCCCTCTAACATGTTTTTGTCTTTACTGGTACTGCTGTTGTTATTTTAATAGATGTCCTGCCTACTTTCCAATGGGCGTAAGAAAAATTATAAAAAAAGGAGGAAAATTATTCAGATGCTGCTAGAGTTTATTAATAACTCTGCAGCTAATACTTCTTTTCTCAAATGCCCTTTAAAAGCCAGTGTATTTTAGATGATTAATTGAGCTGACATTTGTTATTAACTTCACATTTCTTTCCTTTGTTATTAACACCACTATAGAGACATCATTTATGAATGCCTTGTGATCAGTTTGAATTGTTTTTGTTGTTATTGTTTAGAAGAAGAATCTAACCTGAAAAACAATCTGGAACACAGCTCCAAATTAAAACAAATCTAAAGCTGTAGCAGCTAAGTTAACTGTTGTCACCATAATATGATACTGGATACTGAAAGCTGCCCAACTTCAGGAAAAGATGATGTCTCTTACAAATCAATTTCATACGATAACCACAGAGTCTGTTGTGGTGAGTGGAGAAGACTCTTATTTCTACTCTTTCTCGCCAGAATGTGTCAATTTACATAGCAGTGATCAATTCCTATATTTTGTTTTCTTAGAGAGGCTTTCCTTGCATTATCCCCTTGCAAGTAACTCTTGTTAATTCCACTTCGTATCACAGTTATTACCATATTTTTCAGAGTATAAGACACACCAGAGTATAAGACACACCTAGATTTTGGAAGAGGAAAACAAGAAAAACATTTTTTTGGCCTCTGTGCATCTTGTTTTCCCACTCTCCAGCCCCCAGAGGCATTTTTCAGGCCTCCAAATGCCGCTGGTGGCTCATTTTAGTCAAAAATGACCCATTTTTGGCATTTTTTTTGGCATTTTGAGCCTCATGGAGGTTTCTGGAGGTCCACAAAATGCCGCTGGGGGCTGAGGAGAGGTAATACAAGATGCATGGGGAGGTCAGGAGGCCATAAACAGTCTGTTTTTGATGAAAACGGGATGCACGGGTAGGGGGCTCAGGAGGCCAAAACCAGCTGTATTTAGTGTATAAGACGCTCCACAATTTTCACCCACTTTTAGGGGGAGAAGAAAGTGTGTCTTATACACTGAAAAATAGGGTATATCTCTTCCCTTGCTTTATTATATCCCTTCCAGTTCTGTTATTCTTTTTTTAAAATTTTATTATTTATTTACATAAAAAAAGAAAAATACAGTTAAATCCTCACCATGACATACCTATTATATATCTATTTACACTTTTTATCATTTATACGTATATATAGGTTTTTTTTATCAATCCATTGGTACACGTTATTCCAGACCACATAATTCACTTTTTCGTCCTTTCCCTTCAATTTGAGCTCTGTTATTCTGTTATTTTCTTATTTCATACTTCCTTCGATCCCTAACAAGAATGGTGTGCGTGTATGTGCATGTGCCTTGTCTAGTTTTACTTGAATCCAAAATAGCCAAAGATTTTCCTAATGTGACTGGAAGTTCCAGTTTTATTGGTGGAGGGTGGCTTCATAACAAACCCACGTACATATTTTAGAGCACGCTTACTGATTATCTCGCTCCTCTACCCCACCCCGCCCCAATCTACCATCAGTTTTGGTGCAGCTCTTTGTAATTGATATTTGGCTAATTAAGAACGGGCACACAGTCCTCCAGTGAGGTGCTGTTTTCCATTTGGATCAATTTGTCGCTTAGCTTTATATCAAAAAGTTAATTCTTGAACATTTGTGGCAATGAACTCGAGTGTCTTCACGGGATATTTGGCAGCAGCAAAGGCAATATAACTTTATCTGGCATATTGGAGTTAAAATGAAGAGCTCATTGAGAAGTTCAGTGTCATAACTGTCAATTTGGCGCCCACTGCAGCTGTCGGTAGAAACTCCAGGTTGTGATTATGTGTTGTGGATAGAATCTCTGGCCGTGGTCCAAGCTAGAATGAGGCAACGGCATACTAATAGCCATCAAAATTGATGGACACAATATTTTCTTGGATTATTGATGTTCCCTGTTTCTCTGCATTGCTGGCCTGTTGGTTTTCTGTCTGCTAGATACAGTTAGATATACTTTGATTACTACATCAGGAGTATCTTTCTAAGTTTTTTTTTATATATATCAAAATAAGCAGCAATAACTGTCAGACAGATATGATGAGTTTAAAAACAAACTCCTTAGGAGAATGCTTTGATTTGAGTGTTAGCTTTTGATGAAAAACTTTGCCAAAGATTCCCTTCATTTAATTCAGAATTAAACGAATTCAAAATTATTTGGTCAGCATATTTGCCAATCATATGTAGATTAATTTTTCCAATGGCTACTTATAGCTGTGAAACTTGAACTCTGAAAAAAGGCAGATAGGAGAAAGGTGGACACCTTTGAACTGTGGTGCTGGAGGTGACTATTATGCATCCCACAGACTGCAAATATAGCAAACAAGTCCTACATGGAACCTTACCAAAAATATCACTTGAAGCCAAAAGATCGCCAAACAAAAGTTATCATATTTTGGCCATGTCATGTAAGCTAGCTGACTCACTTGAAAAGTCAATTGTGCTGGGAGTGATCTATGGGAAAAGGAGAAGAGGTCACCCTAGTACCCATTGGCTGGACACTATAAAACAGGGGTTCCCATTCCTTGGGCTGTGACCCACTACTAAGCCATGGCCCATTCAGAACCAGGCCATGAAGCTGCGGGCAGGTGTGCTTCACTCATGCAGAATCATCCCCCCCCACACTGGTCCACGAAGCCGGAAAGGTTGGAGATCACTAGCTATAAAGGATGACACTAGTGGATCTGAATGAAGTGTTGAAAGACAGAGGGACATGGAGAGTGTTGATTCATAGAGTGGCCATGACTGAATGGCTGTTGATGACGATAATTACCCACTTGGAATTCTTGAGATTTCTGTGAGAGCTTATAACAATAGCACTTAGAATTATATACTGCTTCACAGTGCTTTACAGCTCTCTCTAAGTGGTTTACACTTAGTCAGCATACTTCGGAAGGATGGAAGGCTTGAGCTGGTGAGAATCGAACTACCAAACTTCTGGCAGCTGGCAGTCAGTAAAAGTAGCCCGCAGTATCGCATTCTAACCACTGTGCCACCATGGCTCTTTTGCCTGGCTAACCAATTTCTTTAGACTTATCTGCACTGTTGATCCATCACCAAAAAGGGAAGGTGACTTCTTTTGGACAGCAGAAATGGATAACATCTCCACTTACCTTCAAAATAACAAGGCATATTTCTCTGTTCCATTGCTGGATTTTGAGCACTGTACAATGCAACTTGTGGTCAAGTTACCTAAATTGATTAAAACTTGGGATTTTGTTGAAACTAAGAGACTAATTTTGCCTTTTAAATCCTCAGAAAATAGGTTTGGCAATTAATCTAACCAGGATTTAATACCCTTCCTTATTAACAATCAATAATTGTTGAGTCCTCTACAGTTTTGTTTTTATATAGGCCTTACCTTTCCATGCTTAAATCATTAATAACATTCTCCAGGGAAAAGCACATCTGTCATATTGTCTTAGCATGTTCTGGCTTGCTTCTTTCTTCAGTGTTTCATCATCTGCTAATAAAGAAAACTGACTTTCTGTTGTAACATTTGTGGTATAGTTTATCAACAGTCTATTAAACCTACTTTGTAGGTAATAAGAAACAGCATTGTTGTCCCTCCTCATCCATCTTTACTGAAGTGTGTATAATGATCTTCAGAAGAAAGAAAGAAAAAGAAAGAAAGAAAATCAATATTTAGTAATGATGTAATTAATTATCAATTATATGAAAGCACTTTATGATGAAGTGGCAATTCCTGAGGCTATTTCCAGCACCATCTGATAATTTTAAATTTTATACCTGAATACTGAGGTTGGGGCTTTTTCCATTGAAAATGAAAATGCAGCATTAGCATTAGTTTGTTTTGTCTGGTGAAAGCTGAGTTGTTGCAGAAGTATGGCACGCTGATAGAAAATAATATTTAGTTAGGTTAAAAAGACTTAGCTGGTAGTGAAAGTATTGGGTTCAGCAGAATATTGAGATAAAGTTCCTGAGTTCACACATACCAGTCTATATCTTTATATTAGATTGTAAAATTGTTGAATTAAATGATAAAGTTTAAAAAATTTAGACTAGACTAGATTAGACTAGACTAATAACAGAATTAGAAGGGAGCTTTAGGTCTTCTAAGTTTCTTCCAACATATAAATAACAAAAAAAGGAAACAATAGGAAATTATTGAATATAATAATTAGTATATTCAAAAATAAAAAAAAATAAGGAAACAGTAGGTCCACTAAAGAGAGACAATGGCAAGGAAGTAACAGGCAGTAGGGAGAAAACAGAGTTAACAGCTTAACTCATTCTTTGCATCTGTCTTCATGCAAAAAGAAACTATAGCCCACCCTACCAAAAGCATCACTGTAAAAGACAAATTAGAAATAAAAGTTAAAATAAGCAAAAAAAAAAAATGGTAAGAGAACACCTGTCTGATCTTGATGAATATAAATCACCAGGACTGATGGACTACATCCCAGAGTTCTAAAGGAGCTGGCAGATATCATTTTGGAACCACTGTACCACATCGTTCAAAAATCCTGGAGCACCATGGAACTACCAGAGGACTGGAAAATAGCTGTACCCATCTTCAAAAAAAAAAAGAAAAAAAAAAGGGGGGGGGAAACAGACCCAGGAAACTACAGACTAATCAGCTTAACATCAATATCTGGGAATATACTGGAAAAGATAATAAAAAACCAGATCTGCCAACATCTAGAAACGAGTAAAGTAATAACTAGCAATTAGCACGGATTTGTTAGAAACAGATCATGTCAAACCAATCTTATTTCATTCTTCAACATAGTGACTAAATTAGTAGACTAGTGAAATACTACAGACATAATATACTTAGACTTTAGCAAGGCATTGAACAAAGTAGATCACAACCTACTTCTTGGTGGGCTAGAAAAAAGTGGGATAGATAGCATCACCATCAGATGGATTTATAACTGGTTGACCAATAGTACTCAATGAGTAGTCCTTAATGAATCTACGTCTACATGTAGGGAAGTAAGCAGTGGGGTACCACAAGGTTCTGTCTTAGGCCTAGTACTCTTCAATATCTTCCTTAATGACTTAGATGAGGGAATAGAAGGGGAACTTATCAAATTTGTGGATGATAGTAAACTGGCAGGAATAGCTAACATCCTAGATAATAGGCTCAAGATCCAGATGGATCTTGACATACTTGAACACTGGGCCCTATCTAACAAAATGAAATTGAAATTCAATGTAGAGAAAAGTAAAGTCTTACCCTTAGGCAAGAAAAATGAAAAGCACACATATGGACTGGGTAAAACCAGGCTTAATAGCAGTAATTATGAGAGGGATCTTGGAGTCATAGCAGACAATGAGTTAAATATGAGCAAGCAGTGTGCAGTGGCAGCCAAAAAAGCCAATACAATCCTAAATTGCATTAACAGAGGGATACAATCAAGATCAAGTGAGGTACTAATACCACTTTATAAAGCCTTAGTAAGACCACACCTAGAATACTGCATTCAGTTTTGCTCACCACACTATGAAAAAGATGTTGAGATACTAGAAAAAGTGCAGAGAAGAGCAACCAAAATGATAAGAGGACTGGAGGCTAAAACATATGAAGAACGGTTACAGGAACTGGGCATGGCTAGTCAAGTGAAGAGAAGGGCTAGGGGAGATATGATAGCAGTGTTCCAATATTTAAAAGGCTACCACAGAGAGGAAGAGGTCAAACTATTTTTCAAGGCACCTGAAGGCCAGACAAGGAATAATGGATGGAAACTGATCAAGGAGAGATTCAACCTAGAAATAAGGAGAAACTTTCTGACAGTGAGAACAATCAATCAATCAGCTTGCCTTCAGAAGTTGTGGGAGCTTCGTCACTGGAGGCTTTTAAGAAGAGATTGGACTGTCATCTGTCAGAAATGGTGTGTAGGGTCTCCTTCTTGGGCAGGGTTGTTGGACTAGATGGCTTACAGTACAAGGTCCCTTCCAACTTTGTTAACCTGTCTGTTCTAGTCCAACTCAGGCAGGAAACCCTAGACCATTTCAGACAAATGGTTGTCCAATCTCTTCTTCAAAACTTCCAGTGTTGGAGCATTCACAACTTCTGGAGGCAAGCTGTTCCACTGGTTAATTGTTCTCTATGTTAGAAAGTTTCTCTTTAATTCCTGATTGCTTCTCTCCTTGAATGGTTTCCATCCCTTGCTTCTTGTCCTGTCTTCTAGTGCTTTGGAGAATAGCTCCATTCCTTCTTCTCTGTGGCAACCCCTGAGATACTGGAACACTGCTATCATGTCACCCCTAAAGAAAACACACCTGTGAATCAAGGTCATCTCCTGGTGATTGACATGCTTTGGAAGTAGTATTTCCTTGTCTTCATTATATACTTGAAAAAGATTAAAATAGAGGAGAATATTTGTAGCTCTTGGTGATCTCTGAGCTTGGTTGTTTTCCTGCATCTTTCTTGGTTGTTTTCTTGGTGATGAAACATCTTCCTGATACGTTTAATATAAAGATGGATTTCAGACATCATTCCCTTCAAAAAAGAGAAAAACCTCCCACCAGGACAAAACATGAGTTAAACATGACTCTCCAAAGTACTTGAGGGCAGGACAAGGAGTAATGGATGGAAGATTATCAAAGAAAGATGCAGTCTAGAATGGAGAATCAGACACTGAGAACAATTGATCAATGGAATGACTTACCTCTTGAAGTAGTGAGCTGTTTATCACCAGAGGTTTTTAAGGAGATTGGACAGCCACTTCTCTGAAATGATTAAGGGTCTCCTGCTTAAAAACAGGGGGTTGGACCAGTGATGGAATTCAAATTTTTCTACTACCGGTTCTGTGGGCGTGGCTTGGTGGGCGTGGCTGGTGGGGTCATGTGACTGGGTGGGCAGTTTTTGTAAGCAGGGCAATGAAGATTAGACTAGAAACAACACCAGAATGATTTTTCCTGCCTTCCTTACAGGATTAACCCTGTAAAGTAGAAAAAACAAAAAGAGATTTCTTCTAACAATCGGTTCTCCAAACTACTTAGATAATTTACTACCGGTTCTAGTGAACCTGCTGAATTTCACCTCTGGGTTGGACTAGAAGACTACCAAGGTCTCATCCAACCAGTGGTGAAATTCAGCCTGGTCGTACTAGTTCTAGCAAACAGGTAGCAGTGACAAAGTTTGGCCCCACCCACTTGCCTCTGCCCTATCCTATCCTATATCCCCTTCTTTTTTTTTCTTTTTTGCTCACCTGAACCGCGTAGAACAGCTGTTTTGTGTGTATCCACAGCTTCCTAATCACCTGGGCTGCCTCTGGTAAGGAAAAAACTTGCATTTCAGAAGTCTTGCGGTAGCACACGTGTGTGTGCAAAGTGTAGCAGAACCGGTTGCATTCCACTACTGGATCCAACTCTGTTATTCTGATGTTCTGATGTATTTTGAAAAAATCCTCTAAATGTTAGAACAGAAGAAGCTTCTTGGATGAGAAGCAAAACATTTTCAAATTAAATAAAACCCCAAGAAATCAAGTTGCTGTTTGGAAAAAAAGTACCTTTGGAGGCAATCATGACTTGGATGGTATGAGAATCTTTGCAGAGTCTAAAAATATTACCTTAAAAGGGCAGGAGGGGGCGCCCTAGGAATAATAAAATACTTGGGCAGCATCTTGCAGTAAAGGGAAAGAAACTGCGGTTTAACCAAATCTTTGGACACCAAAAAATGACAAAAGCAGAACTCTTTTCCAATGGAATGTTTCTTTTTTCTATCTCTCCCACACAATCAAGCTACAATTTAATCCCAATCAGCCTATCAGGAAGCATTCTGTTTTAAAATGAGATGTTACAGGTGACAATGTTGATCAACATACTTGTTTATCTTCAAAGTTCACCTAGGTTACACAATGACAACAGGTTGCTATAAATAAGATTTGGGCATGTAAGTATAATTTTTGTAATCAGAAAGAAAATCAGAATCATAGAATCAAATGTCTGGAGGACCTACAGTAGCCACATCTCCTGCTGAGACGAAGGCAGTAGCCTCAAAAAACAGCTGAGAACTGAGAGGGCCTCGAAAAACAGCCGAGGACTGAGCAGGCCGAGACCTGCTGTGAAGACCTGGGACGGCATTGCCAGATGGACACTGGTCATAACAGCAGACATTGTGTTTCGTCTCTGTTCCTTCTTCTTCTCTCTCTACTTGTGTTCACTTCCCTCTAACTGTTCCCTATCCCTATCCTTATCCCTTTCCTTATCCCTATCCTTCCTACAGACTATTCCCCTTGCTTTCTTTGATTTTACAGTCGCATAAGCATTTCACTGCATGTCATATACGTGACAAATAAAACTTGAACTTGAACTTGATCTTAAATGCTCTTGCCTGCAATACATTTTAAAAAAATAAAACCACACCAGAAACCCTCACCTCTGTAGATAATTAGTTTCCATTACTGGAATTGTTTTCCAAGCATTGTTTTCAATTGGAAGCTGCCTTCCAGTAAGCTCCATCCATTATTCCATATTCTGTACTTCTGAACTCTTCTATGTCCTTTCCCTTATTTGAATAGCACTATTACAGGTAAGTCCTCGCTTAATGACTAAAATTGGACCAAGAATTTTGGTTGTAAATCATGGTGGTCATTAAGTGGGTCACCATATCATCTGACTTGATTTATGACCATTTTATGTAAAGCGAGTCACCACAGTCCTTAAGCAAACCATGAGATCATTAAGCAAATCCATTCTCTTGAATGTGTGCTTTTTGCCAGTCACAAACCATGGTATGAGCTGTGATGGTGCAGTAGTTAGAATGCAGTACTGCAGGCTACTTCTGCTGCCTGCTGGCTGCCTGAAATTTGGCAGTTCAAGTCTCCCCAGGCTCAAGGTTGACTCAGCCTTCTATCCTTCCGAGGTGAGTAAAATGAGGACCCAGATTGTTGGGGGCAGCATGCAAACTCTGTAAACCACTTAGAGAGGCCTGTAAAGCACTGTGAAGTGGTATAGTCTAAGCGCTATTGCTGTCATCTGCAGGATGCTGCAACTGGTAGCAAATGTGAGCTTATTGTCAAGTGCCTTAAATGCAATCACTTGACCAGAGGAGTATGGATGAAGTAACATCAACGATGGATTGTGAATGATACCTTTTGACTCCACCATAATTTCAAGTGATTGCAAGGTGGCCAGTCATTATGCACAGACTGAATATCCCCCTCTCAATTATTTTTTGCCTCTCAAACACTCAGATCCTACAGCTTTTCATCACAAAGCTTTGTTTTTAGTTCCCTAGTCATCTTTATTATCATGTTTTAAAATTGTTCAAATGTTACTGAATTGTTCTTAAAAGATGCACAGAAATGGATAGAATACTAATAAGGGGCTTGATCTGAAACCTGCCCCCAAGTTACATAAGCCCATTACATTTATTCGATAAATAAATAAATAGCTTAAAGTCCCACTTTTTGTAGGAGCCAGTTTATATTCCATTGGCACTGATGATGTTACCTAGCTTGGTAATGAAATCTGCAAGGAAACAATTAAGCTTGGAAAGCAACATGGATCCCCTATATTCATTTCTATCCCTGTAATTCTAAATGATGTATTGCCCATCTATCATCAAATTAGGTATCCCCCATTCTATGCCTGTGTAATTTTGTATAATTTGATATGTTTTGATTTCGATTTTTAAATTTTTTAGAAGATTTTGGGGTTTTTTAAATATATAAATCTAGATCTTTGTTGTAAACAGCTTACATTCTCTGTGAGATTTACAAGAGAAGCCTCAGATTTTTATAGTCATTTACTTTTTGTTTATGAATCTCAGTATATCATGCCTTTTCTTTGCATTGACTTAGTTTTATTTTTTTTTAAAGCTTTAACATAATGAGATAATTTAAAAATCAGGCAATACAACATACTTCATTTTCATTATGCTCTATGTCAGGGGTGTGAAACTGGTGGCCCGGGGGCTGGATGCATCACGCACAGGCCCAGCTCCACAAAGGCAAAAAAATGTTGCAACATGTCATGTGACATGATTGAGTTTGACACCTGTGCTCCATATACTAATATACTATCCCTCTTAATGGACAAGTTGAACCAGAAATATGGAAAATATCAAAATAGGATTAAAGGTAAAGGTAAAATTTCCCCTTTCACATACGTGCTAATCATTCCTAACTCTAGGATGCAGTGTTCATCTCCTTTTCTAAGCTGAAGAGCCAGGGCTATCTGAAAACAATTCTGTGGTCATGTGGCCAGCATGACTAAATGCCAAAGATGCATGGAGCACTGATACCTTCCCATCAAGGACCCTAAAGTGATCCCTATTTCTCTACTTTCATTTTTACATGCTTTCAGACAGCTAGGTTGGCAGAAGCTGGGGCAAATAACAGGAGCTCACTCCATTATGCGAGGCTAGGGATTCGCACCACCGAACTGCCAACTTTTCTGATCGCCAAACTCAGCATCTTAGCCACTGAGCCACCACGTCTCCTAAAAATAGGATTAGGGTGCATTTAGGAAAAATTCTTATTCTTCATTATCATATAAACATACTGTCACAGGTGGGTTCTAAAGCAAGTAAGTCCATCTCTTTCCCCTTCATGATTTCATGAGCACCGTTTCGTTGCAGTACTGCAATCCAATATATTTTTGCATGAAGTTCATCAAAAAGTGCTTGACCACGCAATCCAATATAACACAATTAAAACAAGCACTAAAAACGATAAAAACATTTCAGAAACTACCAATATATTATTACAACCACATTGAACTAGTCTAGCACACAAGCCAATTAAAACCCTCCAAAACATCCTAAGTAAATCAAAAGCCCCAGCAGCCCCAGAAGAAAAAAGAGAAGTCATCTACAATATACAGTGTAAAGACTGCAGCAGCCACTCTGCAGGACAAAGAGGCAAAAGACTAGCAGAACACATCCATGAACATCAACTAGCAGTCAGAAGACATGATGAAAACTCTTCATAACATATGGACAGACTTATGTATAGTTACAACTGGGAAATGGTGACCATCCCAGATCAAGCAAATTCCAAAAAAACACTAGAGAATTCCTGGAAGCCTTGAATTCTGAAAATTGGCCATCAGCAGACATATAGACACAAGCAACATCTACATACTGTACAAAAGAGACAATTAACAAGCCAAAAAAAAAGGGAACCAAAAGACCAAAACCCCTTTCCCATGAGTGCAATCAACACTCATATGAGCAGAGATTAACATCAAATCCAGACCAACAATCAAGAAGTCAGCAATACCCCAATCAAGAAATTGCAAAACAAGCTAACAATAAACAGCCCAACCAAAGAACCTCCAAGACCATTTCCACCAACCCTGATAGGGCAGGCCACTAGAATATACATTGAAAGCAAACCCCACCCCTTACTTGCACTGATGGTGTTATCTAGTTTCGATAATGAAACATCTGCAAGAAAATAACCAAGCTCAGAGAGTACCAAGAACCCCTAATATTATAGTCTCCTTGCAAACTATCATAAAAGTAAAAGTCTCAGCAGTTCCTATGAAGGGGAGCTACTTTTGCTCTTAAAATAAATGAAATTTAGGAGCACAGAGATATTTTGATGCAAGAGTTTCTAGAAAATATGAGCTCTACAGGAATATTATTTTGGGTAGTATTAGAGAGTCCTCAACTTATGACCACAATTGGGCTCCAAATTGCTGCTGCTAAATGAAACATCTCTTAAGTGAGTTTGGCCCACTTGATGGTTTTTCTTGCCATGGTTGTTAAGTGAATCACTGCACTTAGATTAGTAACATGGATGTTAAGTGAATCTGGCTTCCGCATTAACTTTTGTTTGTCACAATAGGGAATCACGTGACCCTGCGACACTGCAATCATCATAAATATGAACCAGTTACCAATCAGCTGAATTTTGATCATGTGACCATGGGGATGCTGTGATGGTCATAAGTGTGAAAAACGGTCACAAGTCACTTTTTTTTCAATGCTGTTCAATGAACAGTTGTAAGCGGGGGACTACCTGTAGTAGGTAGCAGCCAGTTTCATTAGGTGATGAATTTTGATAATTTTCCTCAGTGGAACTGAGGAAAAAACCCTCTGTATTTGCTCCACACAATTCATAATTTATAGGCTGTGTTTTCTGTGTTTTCACACATGCACACACACCCATGGGTGGATTAGATTTGTACATACTGCTTTTAAAGCAGTTTGCTTAACTGTGAGTTATTGACTAATCCACAATAGATTAGATTTGTACAATGCAATAGGCCATCAATCATGGTTAACAAACCACTGAAGCTGAGTTCACCCAGCACATTAAATCATAATGTGGTTTGCTTGGTTCTGGCTTAGCAATTGTATGCTGCAACCCACAGGCATATTTTTCCAAAAGCTGACATCCAAAATGCATGTACTGGGAGTAAGATTTAATTTTACGTAGATGGTAGATAGGATTATGCAATAAACATTCTGGAAGCAGTGGAATATTTAATCAGACATATTTTGCAGGAGCTGTTCATGCCGCTCATGGTTTTCTCGCCTTTAGTGAGATAGGTATATTGCTCCTATGATAAACTTCAGTGCAGGGAAAACAAAGTTGAAATTTTCTGAAATAAGTAAGATTCGGGTTGCTTTGGTTTTTATCTTATATATTCTCTTTTGGCAGTAAAGCATTTCTGGACTCAGTTTGGTTTATCTCTGAGTTGGCAAGCGATAGGAATGTATGCACTGTTAGTTTTATTGCCATGTGCAAATAACCCAGGATATGTATAAATTAATCCAAACATCATAACAATGACTGGTGGTTTTGCAGACTACAAATTCTGGAAACTGTAATCTGAATATCTCAGAGGTGCAGGATTGGGTGGTGACACTTACATTTCCATCGGTCTATATTTAATTCTACCTCCAGCATTTTAACTGAACATTTTGAGATTTAAGCAAAACATGAGTTGTGGCTGTGTAAACAATATACTAAGGGTTTATTTATTTATTTTTGTTACCAAATTAGTATTTTAAATTTTTATCACCACACTATAAATAAGATGTTGGGTCTCTGGAAAGAGTGCAGAGAAGAGCAATAAATATGATTAGGGGTCTGGAGGTTAAAACAGTTGCAGAAACTGGGCATGGCGGGTCTAGGGAAGAGATGGACCAGGGGAGACATGATAACAATATTTGAGGGGCTGTCACAGAGAGGAGGGGACAATCTGTTTTCCAAAGCATCTGAAGGCCAGACGAGGAACAATGGATGGAAATTAACCAAGGAAAGAAGCAATCTGGAAGTGTTCCAATATCTCAGGTGCTGCCATAAAGAAGAGGGAGTCAAGCTATTCTCCAAAGCACCTGAGGGCAGGACAAGAAGCAATGGGTGGAAACTAATCAAGGAGAGAAGCAACCTGGAATTAAGGAGAAATTTCGTAATACTGAGAACAATTAATCTGTGTAACAGCTTGCCTTCAGAAAATATAGGTGCTTCCTCGCTGGAGGTTTTTTAAGAAAAGACTGAACAGCCATTTGTCTGAAATGGGTGTTTGTGGGCCCATGGTGTCATATTTAGGTGTCTTCTAAGTTGGTCAATGGATGGCCACACTCGGCCATCGATTAATTTCACTAAGTATGATTTAGGCCCTGTTACCTTTATTATTGTTCCAGGAAGCCATGGAGGTTGCCTTGAATAATTTTTTTGCATATACCCAGTTCCCTGTATTAAATGCCCTGGTTGTATAATAGGAATTTAGGAGGTTTAGGGGGAAGATAATTGGGGTGTAGCTGGTCTAGGCTTGTTCTTAGTTTCCAGCCCATGAGGAGTTCAGCTGGACTTAGATTTGTAGTGGGGCTAGGGTTAGAAGAAACTTGGCTATTTTAGAATGCCATTCCCCCAGGCCCATTTTGGTGAGAATTTCTTTTGCCGTTCTCACCATGTGTTCAGCCAAACCATTCCCTTGGGGGTGAAATGGAGAGATAAGGACATGTTTAATTCCTTGGTTGGCCAAAAATACTTCAAAGGATACAGATGTGAACTGTGGACCATTGCCAGAAACCAGCAAGTCCAGCAGTCCATGGGTGGCAAATAATTTTAATAATGCTCTGGTTATGGCTTCAGAAGTGGTCGAGGTCATGATAGCTAATTCAAGCCATTTTGAATAAGCATCGACCACTACTAAGAATATTTGTCCCTGAAACGGGCCAGTTTGGTTGTACAATTCAAAAAAGAGAAGAAAAAAGTACAACAAAACATTAAAATAGAGAAAAATATACAGCACAGAGATATAGTATCACTAAATGCAAACATTAGTCTCTTTTTTAAATAAAGCATTACATGACCAATTGGATGAATATTTTTTTTATTATATCAGTGGAGAGCCAATTCATAAGCAAACAGCAAACGCATGTCATCAGGATATATTATCTTTCCATCATAATAAAATATTTTTTTGCTAAATACTACGCTTAATAAAGCCAAAGTCTTTATACAGGTGGTACTTGATTTATGACTGGTTGTTTAAAGACTGTTTGAAGTTATGATAGACTTTAAAACAATTATTTATGAACCTGTTCACAAAATTACGACTGCGGCCTCATGCCTCCCTACAGTCAAGTAATCGTATTTTGGTTGCTTGGCAACCAGCTGGCATCTATGACAGGTTTCAGGGCCCCAGTAAAAAACACCAATTTGGAAGAATGGGTTTACTTAATGACCATGTGATTTACTTAATGATCATATAATTCAATTTACAACTGCATTGGTTCACTTTATGACCATGATAAAATGGTTTTTAAAAACTTGAGTTCAGTTAGATGGCATATGATCAAAATTCCAAGCTCCATAGTGGTTGTTTAATTCAACATCTTCATACCTTATTTCTTTCCTAAAATACAAATTAACATTCATGTGAACATTAAACCAAAATGGGTATTAGTGAAACAAAAACATATCACACAGTATGTGAGATTATCTTTTCTGTAATTTTCTATTTACAGAATAAGGGTGATTATAACCAGCCTTTTCTAAACATTAGCTGAGCTGTCCAACAAATATGAAGGAAAATCTATTGCCTGATTTATGTTATCTTTAGCTAAAATGGAACTTAATGTTTTCAAAATTCCCAATGACTGATTCGGTAATATAGTAATAGGTGCTTTGGCTGCATTCCCAAAACAATCGGAGCACCATTTTGAATACCATCGGCACTGAAAATTTCCCTGTCAATCAGCTGCAAAAGTCAGCTTTATTTGGAATAGTTTACAATCAATGACAATATCACTAACACCATGCAACATCCACACAGTACATGTCTATCCCAGCTCCAGGAGAAGGATTCAATAGGCAGACAAAATTGCCAAATCCACTCAGAACATCAGGCTGACTATGTGATGAACCACATATTACAGGATTTGGAATAATTTAATAATACGGGATATTCCAGCTCTTTATTCCAAAGTTCTTAAAGACTAAACAGGCCTTCCTTCCTTCCAGAGTTGGTTCAGTTCATAGTGGGGATTTTGTTCAGACTTAGATGTTGTATCAAGCCACAAGGTTGCTGTCAGGTTTCAAGCAGTGTAAGTAGGGTTGCTGTTAGGTTAGACCTCTTCAAATTAGAATTTCTTTTTAAACTTATGCAAACTGATATTATTCCCATTCTCCAAGGTCTAAATTAACTCAAGATACCACTTACTTTGATCTTGGA
>JAEANM010002487.1:0-24460 GCA_017656035.1 Myanophis thanlyinensis | reverse complement strand
GGAGGTATGCTCTGGAAAGAAGAAGAATGAAAGTCAGTCATAGTAAGACAGAATACATGTGTGTGAATGAGAGGGAGAGAAGTGGAACAGTGAGGTTACAGTGGGCTGAGATCAAGAAGGTGCAGGGGTTTAAGTATTTGCAATGAACAGTTCAGTGTGATGGGGAATGTGAAAAAGAGGTGAAGAGGTGTGTTCAGGCAGGTTGGAATGGGTGGAGAAAGATATCAGGAGTGTTGTGTGACAGAAGAGTGTCAGCAAGATTCAAAGAAAAGATGTACAAGACAGTAGTGAAACCAGCTATGAGATGGTTTGGACATGTGCAGAAGAGGGATAATGGTTATATTGGTAGAAGGATGTTGGAGATGGAGCTGCCAGGCAAGAGGTCAAGAGGACATGAAGTTAATGTGGCAAGAGTAGAAGATGCCGAGGATAGAGTTAAGTGGAAACAGATGATTCACTGTGGCAACCCCTAACAGGAACAGCCAGAATACGAAGACGAAGACGAAGACGAAGAAGAAGAAGAAGATTTCCTTATTCAATCAGAAGAACACTGTGGACATAATATAGTTGGATTTCAGCAAAGTACTGTATTTGACAAAGTGCCCCATGACATTCCAATTAGCAAATTGGACTGGATAGCACTGTAACTGCTTGCAAGATATATATAAACCAGCAATTCAGCACAACATATGTAATTTTAGACTCCATGTCAGAATTTGGAGTTCCAATATATATTCTCCTTCAGTCCGAGCTCCGCAACAAGTTCTGTTCCAATTTGGGGCATAACATTTTATGAAAACTATGGAAAATTAAGGGTCAAAAAATCCAGAATAATCTAGATTAGAAATTAAATTTTATGAAGATAGACTGAGATAACTAGGCATGTTTAGCCTTGGAAAAAATATGAGAATAGGAACATAAGACTACTTTTCAGACACTTGAAGGATATCAAAACGTGTTACCTATTGACTCAAAATGCAATTGGAACAATATCTTAGTTTACAAGGCAGACTCCAGCAGAAAAATATCCCAATCATGAAGTACTTTGGCAAAGAATATGGTAAAGTCCACCACACAAGGAATATGTATTATATAATGATAGCCATGAAAACATGTACAATGAAAAATGTGTGGAGCCTGATAGTCTTTAAAAATGAGTTTTTAACATTTTGTATGTGTGCTTCAGACCTCAGTGAAAATATGTTATTCTTTTGCCGGCCCACTTCCTGTCAAGAATCTTGGAAGAATCAAATAATCTGGCAATGAAATGGACTCCTTGCCTTTCTCCAGAAGATCTGTATAATTCCCTTATTCTTTAGACAATGTGCAATTCTATCAGAGAAAGAATACACCATCATTTTAATGGAATCTGGAAGACATGGCCAGTGAGGCCAATGCAGAAAAGACCTGGTGGGTCTGGGATTGGAGAGAAATTAATTAAATATAGTCCAGAAATACACATTTCCGCTCCCTTTTAGAATACCTAAATTCTTTTGAAGACCAATATCAAAAAGTTATGAACATATCCTTATTGCTTTCAACAGTTTGTCTGAAGATTAAGTCTTCAATTTTGTATCCAACTAAATCTATGAACTCTCATAGAAATTGGTAGGACATAGAAATATTTAATGTAGAATTGCACTTTTATTTTTATCTTTCTATATTTTGTTGCATCTGTATTTATTCAAGGTAAGATTATAAGAAAATAATTATCTTTGTGGAAAATTGTGAATTTAAAATACTGTATAGTATTTGCAATTTGACCAAAGTAACCTAAGTGAGATGCCTGGTAAAAAAAATTGATAAGTAAGTCCAAATGTAGTAAAATTAAAAAGTCCAAGAAGCATGGATTTGCTTTGCTGCTTTATTTTATAAATTCTGCACTGAAAAATAGCTGAAATTACTATAATTAATGTAAAATAAAATAAAAAAATGATTTAAGATCTTTAAATCCCTTAACTGTGTCCAAAGGATACCTATTTCCCCATAAATCTGCTGAAATCATGAGAATAATTAGAATTTCCTCTGTTAACCATACAGAAACCAGTCTTTGGTTATTTCGTGTTGTAAAATTGTAAGCTGAAAATCTTTGACCTTAGTGACTGACTTTGTTGCTTCTGCTATTGTTGACATGATTCAATGAATCTTTGATGTTTCTTTTTTAATCAATTGTTGGAAGAAATGTCCATCTGGGTTCAATTCCAAGTGGGGAGAAAGACACTGGAAACATGGAGGCTATTTGGAAAGAAGGTTTATTGGTGGAACAGGACATGGTTTGATCCTGGACAAAAAAGGCACATGGAGTGCAGGAAATTTATAATCTCTCTTGGGCTTTGAATTTGAGCTTGTATTCTGATTGGTTGTCATACTCCCAGGAGGCTATGCAGGGGTAACTATGTAGGTTGTCTTGAGTCCCAAACTTGGTTGGACCTTTGGCTGACATAATCTTCCAAGTGATTTTGCAATGCAGTGAGCCTTGCTACTGGGTAGAGGGCTAATTCCATCAAGTCCTGAGGGTGAAGGTCTTTTGTGTTGTAGATAAGCTGGCCCAGCCTTTTGTCCTGTAGATCGGCTGGCCCAGTCCTGCAAAGGTGGGGTCTGTTTTCCAAGAGTATATTTTTCCTTTAGGGAAATATATTCTGCTTTTTAATATTTCCCAGAATATTTCATTCTCCTAGGAAAGGGGTGAGTGCTAACTTTCTATAATCCCCCTTTGGGCAATAAAAGTGTGGATTGAGTACTTTTTCTGGTCTAAGATTAGATATTGATCTGCCTAGACTTCATTGGTACTTTTAATTTTTCTGATGCAAAGGGTTGATAGAGGCAGCAGAAAAGGATTCCTTGAGTGGCCCCCAAAAGGAAAGCTTTCAACCAGGAAGATCTAGGGGAAAAGTTCTGAAAAGAAATGTACAGTATCCAATTTTCCATGCCAATTATTTTCAGAGGTTTGATATCACTTTCTGAGTTTACAGTCAGCTTTCAAGCAAGCAGAAGTCCCAAAATTCTTCACAGCCATGGTTTTGCTTTAAATTACAGGCTGCCAATTTCCAATGGTTGGTTACTAAACCTGCCCTATGTCTTTTTCCAAGGTTTGTGAGGCCAAATGAGGTTAGCCATTATGCAATCCAGGCTATTAATGTTTTTAAAATTACATACAATGAGCCCTGGAACTACTAATGAGACCACCAGTGTAACATATCCTGCTTTACTAGCCAACTGGGGAGCATCATTTGTGAGTTGCAATCAGGGCTTGGGGTTTGGAGATCTCTTTTCTGCTACTTCTTCAGTGAGGGAATTGCCTGAGGGGGATGTCCCCTCCCCCATGGAATTAGTAGGGAGATATGACTGCTTGGGCCTTAGTGTCACAGAGCAGAAACAATAAAAAACCAAGCTAGGAGAAACTTTGTGTGGACGTAGGTGAAGGGGATAGCCTCAGTCTAATTCTGAATGGTGTATCTCTCTGTGTGTGTTTGTGTATGCAGCTACTTCTAAAATACAGGCAATACAGACATTCTGGACAAATTTCCTCCAAAAGACAGAAATCTAAGGTGCTCAGAACTTGCTGTGCCAAATACTTCCAAATACAATCCTTCCATGAATCCATTTAACTGAATACAACATAAATGAGACAAGAAAGAAAACCTTACAATGAATTTCCACCCTCCCCTATAGTCTTTCTAGCTGTCTTCTAGGGATTGAAAAGAGTCTTTTAGTATTTACTTGTCCATCTCAGGGTCCTTTCTTTCATGTCTGCTGAGTAACATTAGGCTTGGCTTGGTGGTAAGGGTAGTCAGTCAGGCTTGGGAAAGTCTTCTTCTCTCTGATTGCTGTGATGACTTTCTAGTGGAGGGCTGGATTCAAATCAAAATCTTTGGTGGAAATGAATGGAAGGTTTCCTCTGTTTTCATATGTTGCAGAGTCATCTGTGTAGGGCTCAAAGACATGAGAACAAGGTCCTCTTCCCACTTTGTGGGTGATCCTCCAAGGAAAGGCATTGTAGGAGGGTAAAAGAGATGGAGAGATGGAGTGAGGGGTGGAAATACAAAAACATATCAGTATTACAGTTATTAAGCAGATAAAGCAGTTTCAACAAAATGGGGGTACAACAGATGAGAAAAAAAACTGGATTCACATGCTTCAGGAAAAAAAGATGGACAGATAAAACCATTTAGACACATGCAAGATTTATTTTTCTATAAATGAACTTAAAACATCCGTAAATAACTTTGGGCTTAAACTTAAATGTGCAGAGAGGGAAGAAAAATAAATTCTGTTTTCTTCACCCTGTTTTGTGGGCCCGACAAAACTGTTTGAAGGCATTGTCTTTCAGTGCTTTTTAACTTTTTTCTAAGAATTTAAAATTTATATCTCTAGGGATCAGAGACATTTAACAATTGCAATTACCTCAAGGGCACACAAAGGACACACACATATACACACAGAGTCAAGAGAAACAAAACAGAAAAGAAAAACAGAATTCTCAGGTTTACACACACTGGTCATACCCATCATAAATCTCACTTAAATTAGGGAAGGCATAAATCTTAACAAACATACCACATGGTTGCATGAAAGACAAAAAGGAAGAGAGAGTACAAACCAACCCCCTAACATTTCTGTTTATATATTTCCAATTTCTTTTAAGTACCTTTATTTAGCCAAATTGGTTTTCCAGTTTCATCCCAGAGTAAACTCCATTCTTTACACAACTTTTTTTCCTTTTTTATGGTCAGCTGGACAGACAACTGCCTCTTTTTGTCCCAGGCATCAAGCAAGTCTTCCATGGAGAGCCTACCATGACCCTCAAGCTAGAGCATCCCATGTTTCCCCTCCAATGTATGGATTTGATTTGGCTCTGCCAGGTCCCAGCGATCTGAGTCTCCTGAGACAACTGCCCCTCCAGCAGTTTTAGGATAAAAAAAAAAAAAAAAAAAAAAAAAAGATCCCAGAGGACTCTGGTTCTCTATCAGAGTATGGACACATCATGTAGGGATTTTCCTGCCTAGTAGTTTTCAGACCAAAGAGGGGTCTGGGAGGATGTCACTGATCCCTGCAGTGAGTATGGACACCTCCTGTTACTGGCTTTTTCCTCACTCAGTTTTTGGACTCAAGAGAATCCTGGAAGGACCTCTGCTTGCTTCCAGAGGTAAGGGCCCCTTCCTCTCACAGGGCTTTGCTCAGTGACTTCCCTGCTGGTTGCCCAAAGTTCAATACTCTCATTCACTTTTCTATTCTATTTTCACACACTCTCCCTTTTCCCTAACAGAAGGTCCTATGTGCTGGCCTGACCCCTATACTTTCCAGGCTCTCTTGATAAAACACACGGAGGAAGCAAGATCCAGCTGTGATTGGGAGAAGGGTCCTCTCACTCACACACACAGGCATACACACATTTCCCATGATTTTCTGGCCTATAAAATTAAAATTTATAGGTACTCACCTTCTTTCCAGGCAGCCTTTGAGTTCAAAACTCAAAATCCTTTAAAAACCAAATGGCCAAGGTCCAGGAAAACTCACCCACAGACTCAATGGATCTGCTGCCGGCAAGGGAGGATTACCTGGGCCAGGTCCATTGGTCAGGTTAGCTTGGAGTCCCATCTTTGGGTGCCAAATTGTTGGAAGAAATGTCCATGTAAGTTCAGTTCCAAGTGGTGAGAAAGACACTGGAAACATGGAGGCTATTTGGAAAGAAGGTTTATTGATGGAGCAGGACCACATGGTTTGGTCTTGGGCAAAAAAGGCACATGAAGTGTAGAGAGCAGGAGATTTATAATCTCTCTTGGGCTTTGGATTTGAGCTTGTATTTTGATTGGTTGTCAGACTCCCAGGGGCTATGCGGGGATAATTATGTAGGCTGTCTTGAGTCCTAAACTTGGTTGAATCTTTGGCTGATGTAATCTTCCAAATGATTTTGCAATGCAGTGAGTCTTGCTGCCAGATGGGTAGAGGGCTAATCCCATCAGGTCCTGAGGGCCATGTCTTTTGTGTTGTAGATAAACTGGCCCAGCCTTTTATCCTGTAGATCGGTTGGCTCAGTCCTGCAAAGGAGCTGCTTTCCAAGAGCATATTTTTCCTTTAGGGAAATATATTCTGCCTTTTTAATATTTCCTAGAATAATTCAATCTCCTAGGAGAGGGTTGGGTGCTAACTTCCTACACTTTCTTTTTAAATATACTGTTACTTAAATACTGTATGATGGATGCTTAATAATTTATTTTATGAGACGTTTAGATCTTTTAAAGCAAAAAAATGGAATACAAATATTTTAAATAAACACAGTATTTTCACGACACTGTAATTAGGGGTGAATATGTGGGATACGTTCCAAGAGCGGTTGAGCCAAGAGAAAAACAAATCTCATATAAAATTAAATCCAATATGAAGCCAATTTATGTTTACAAGTACAATGTTTTTTTTTGCTCTTGTAATGTTAAACTAGCAGACCATGGTCTTGTTATACAACTATATAGTGGACTTCCCTTTTCAGTTGCTGGGTTGAAAGGGGGAATTTTGGATATGCAGAGAAATCTACCCTTTCCCCCTTCTGGCTGAAAGAGGGTTCATAACTAATTCTTGTCCAGTGACATGAGATCAGGATTTGAAGAGATGTCTTCTACGAAAAGTAAATTCCATTAAATTCAGTGCAAAAACACACTTGAAGTTGGTGAAGAAACATAATACTGCAGAAGATAAAGCTAAAATGACATATGCACGAGAGCACATCAATGAATTAAATCAAAGGTGATACCTTCCACCTCCTTCTCTCTTTTTGCAGTAAACTAATTTTAATGGGAAATATCCTTATCTTTTTTTCAGTTAGTATAGTGTTTCTGAATCAACAGAGACCTTCCTCATGCTATGTATTTTAGATTTATTTCTTTGTATTTATTTATTGGAGTAAGAGTATGGTAAGTGAAAAGGTTCTCTTTTAATCTATCTTTAATATATCTCTTTTAATATTTTATACTCTTGAAGAATAGGAATAGTCATCTCATAAATTACATGGTACAATTGCAACCAGCCTGCCTTCGATGGAGGACCTCTATGCTGTCAGAAAGAAGGCTGAGAAAATATCTACAGAGCCCTCACATACTGGACATAAGCTATTTCAACTTCTTCTCTCAGGACAGTGCTATAGAGCATTGCATGCCAAAACAACTACACAGAGACAGTCCCCCCCCCCCAATTGCCATCACTCTGCTAAACACCCAATTCCCATGGCACTGCTTTATGCCTAAATATATTTACTCATGTAGTAGGGCTGTACTGCTATTATCCTTCTCATCTTTCCTACTACCCTCTCCTATTGTTATGTTATGATTTATCACTTGTTTCTATCTTATGTTTTAATGCTTTGTTGTTTGTATGTACACTAAGAGCTTATGCACCGGAGACAAATTCCTTGTGTGTCCAATCACATTTGGCCAATAAAGAATATTCCTATTCTGATTCCTTATTTTTTCAAAAGTTACGTAGTTATTTGGTTTGTTCATTCATACTTGGTAATTACTCATTTTTATATGACTTTCAAGAAATGTGGGTCTTTCAGGTAAGACTTGTTAAGAACAGGCAAAAAAGGGGAACTCTCAGCTTCTCCGTTGATTGTGAAGAGGCAATCCACTGATTGGGAGATTACCCGTCATTCACAGATCCACATGACTGAGTAAAAGCATAAAAGGGCCAGGCCCGCCCTCCTGTCCCAGTTCCTACTCAGTCATCAACAGATCTGAGAACACATTGTCTCTCCACAATCAACGTTTAGGAACAGGCTTTAATTCTCTGTCATCAACTGTGAGTTTCAAAAAAAGGTTCTAATTACCAGGAGTTTTTAAGGGCAGCAAATGAATTCCCTTCAGGAAGGCTTTTCCAGATGGCTTTTTATTTTGCCGGTTTCAATTTCACTGGCAGCCTCAGGAGGCCGTAATTATTGCAGCTTTTGCTTTTGCCCCCCCCTCCGCTTCCTCCATCGCCGCCGAGCTGAGTGGATTGCTGGGGGGGGGGATTTTAGGAACGCTGCCTGCCGCCACTACGAGAGACAGGAGAGAGAACGGTGTTAGCGGCGATGATCCCTGGCAGTTGTACTTGCCTTCCTGATGCACGGCCAAGCCTCAGCAGCAGAGGCTGTCCCGTCCACCATTTTGGAGGCTGTTTATTTCCACTGCGTGCAGACCGTGCAAACGAGCAGTGAAGGGACTGGGACTGGGGCGCTTCCGAGCCCCGGCTCCCATGGCAGAGCCCAACACCGCTACCAAGGTGGCGGGCGTGCACATTCCTCTTCAAAACAGATATTTTTTCACCGACGCTCTCCTTGAAGCCGCTGGTGGAGCGGCCGCACGAGAGCAGCCATTTTGAGATCCCAAACGTTCTCTCAAATTCCCGCCATTTTGAGGTCTGCCCTGTGGCACCTCATCAACAGTACGCCCTATACCCTCAAAAGGGGGGAAAATGTGAAAAGGCATTATCAGAGGGGACTACGAGAGGGTTGCCTATATTCAATATTTCAATTGTTCATGCTCCAGCTGGGCCCTCAGGATATTGCCAGGACCTATCCTGGTTCCTGGACAGGAGTAATAGCAGTTCTCAGTTTGGAGTGTTCCCCACCCCAGGGTTCTAAAGACCCGAGGCAGTGATTTTGTACAGCTGCTTTATAATTTTTTTTCTTCTTTCTTGTTCACCTTAGGAACAACGGATAACAATAGCCAGGACAGGGCCCTGTCACCACAACCTGGGCGTAAATGTACTGCAAAAAGGAAGCATGTCAATACAACCCACACTTCAGCAAAGAAATCCAAGAGTAAGAAGGCTTCTAGGCCCTCCAGGGCTGAGGAAAAAGACGCCCTATGCCAACAACAAGCGCTAGATAAACAATGGGCCAGATCAGTGCAGGTGCACAATACTATTTTGCATCAAGCACGGCCTCTTTCACCCCCAGCTGGGGGGTGCATGCTTCCAGTTCTGTCTCCATCTCCATCACTGGAGCCACAGGCAGAAATGGCTCAGGCAGTGTCCCAAGAACTACCAGGGGTCCAGCCTGCACAGCCTCAAGAAGAGCAGGTAGCCATAATACGTCCACTACAAACCTCATTCGACCCTTCTGATATTTCTTCTTCTATAGCGGCCATGCAAGCCTCCTTATTGTCTCAAATGAAAGACCTCATTGCTGCAGCCATGACCCAACAGCAAACATCTGCATCCAGCACTGCTGCTCCTACGGCTACGGCTACGTGTCACCGGAGGGTGGTCCAACCAGCCCAGACAGTCGGATTCAAGATGATATGATATACCCACCTTCCCACCTTCCCAACTACCCTTAACTATTTTTCTAACCCCCCACTCTCTCTTCCTACCTAACTTACCCGCGGTTGTGTAAGCATTTCACTGCATATTGTACCATGTATGACTGTGTATGTGACCAATAAATTTGAAATTGAAATTGAATTGAGATTCGTTGGCACACTTTAGATGTCCGACGAGTCCTCAGATGTTATATTGATAGCACACAATCAATCCGACGTACAGAAGCACTATTTGTGCAGTTTCATCAAAAATCGTTGGGTCAAAAGGCATCTTCCACCACCATCGGAAGATGGCTGAGAGCTACTATAGCACTAGCCTACGAGCTTCAGGGTCTTCTATTACCGATAGGCACCACAGCGCATTCAACACGAAGCACAGCCACATCGGCGGCCTGGTCAACTCAGGCTCCAATTGATCAAATTTGCCGAGCGGCCACTTGGTCTTCTCCATTGGCCTTTATTAGACATTACAAGCTAGACACTTACGCCACTGCGGATGCGGCATTTGGCAGAAGAGTCCTGCAAACAATACATACACCAGAATAAGACTCTTCCCACCCTTTCACACAATGACTTGATTAAGTCCAATCAGTGGATTGCCTCTTCACAATCAGTGGAGAAGGGGCGTTGGACTTATGTGATACGCTCCTTCTCGTTGAGTGAAGAGGCAATCCAGCCCACCCAATTAGGACACACATATTCTGGTGCTCTATTTCTATTAACAACAAAGGAGACTGCTTTTTGCTAACTTGAACTGAGTCTTTTGCAGGAAAGGGCATACAGATCAGTAGCAGTATGGTGGAGAGACTTCAACAAGACTACGACAACTTCGTAGAAACTGGGACAGGAGGGCGGGCCTGACCCTTTTATGCTTTTACTCAGTCATGTGGATCTGCAAATGACGGGTAAACTCCCAATCAGTGGATTGCCTCTTCACTCAACGAGAAGGAGCGTATCACGTAAGTCCAACGCCCCTTTTCCACCTTGTGTCCCCTTAGTCAATCTTATATGATTTACAACAAAAATGGTTAGAAGCGAGGGGAAAATTATAAGAATATGTTTTTAGTTAATGGGAAAAACAAATGAATAGAAACAGCAGAGATTTGGAGAAGATCAATCATCACAATACTGGAACTCAGGCAATGTAGGAATTTCAGAACAGAGCAAATATTTCCTCACATTACACAAACTATTGATTCAGTTTTGATGATGACTGCCTATATAGCAATAGCACTTAGATTTATATACTTCTTTATAGTGCTTTTCAGCCCCCATGAAGTAAATTCTAATCTAAATGAGATTAGATAAATTCAGTGTCACTTTTATCACCTGCTCCTTTTCAGAATAAGTGTACCATATGGCTAGATTCTGAAGTACCAAGGCACTCTAAGTACCAGCTGGTAAAGTGAGAGTAGATAAAGAGTCTGGACACCTATCCTGCTAATGGACTTTCCAGTGTCATTGGATGAGCTATTGCAAGAATTTGGCAGCCTTTGGTTTAATCCAGCCAGGGTATGCTTCTGTTTTTAAAGGAAGGGAGAGTAATCCCTTCAACCACAACAAAAAATGAGCATTTAAGAATCACAAACATGGTTACATATGCTCATATTAAAGCCTATTCATAATTTAATTGCTATATAAAGATGTCAGAAAACCTGCTTTGTGAGGGTGCCTGGGAAATAATACCTGGTGGAGTTTTAATGAGCTGTCTCCCTGTACACTAGCAATTATTGCTTATTACTGCAGCACTAAGTTGCCTGCCCGTATCCTAGCAAACTTCTGAATCTAAATTGTATATTATAACGAGTAAGGCACAAACCCAACCACTGTCATCCCATAGTTATTTGCTGAATAACTGAAGCTGTAACTTGTTCACATCTATTCATGCAGTGAGGTTATTTCATCTGATGCAGGTATTCCTACTTGGCAGCCATCATTCAGGGAAGCTTTTTATGCAGGTCTTCAGTTTGTTTTTGAAAACATACAGAAGCAAATTGTTCCTATAGCTATATATTGCAGATTCTATCCTCATAATAATAGTAACAATACAAAGACACATTTTATTATATTGATAAATTGAGATAAATTAGGGTGATCTGATGCAAATGTGGTCAGAGTTCCCCGTATTTGGCATGCCACATGAAGAGAGGAGTATAGATAAAGTGTTATGTGATGCACTACAAAAGTTGTGTATGTGTCTGCACGTGCGCACACACACTCCTCTTTGAATCACTGTAGACTCCTTATGATTGCTTGGTCTAGTTTACAGCCATTAAAAATCCCTCTATTGCATAAAGATCATTTTTTGCATATCATCATCATATGACATGGATATTCTGAAGAATAATTCTGTTTGCTTAAAGCAATTTGAACTACATGCCTAAGGAGATTCTCAGTCATCCAGGTCATGGTTGTTCCAAAGGTGCTTTGCTGAGAGGCAACTGGATTTTCTGATTTTTCTTCGAAGAGGTTGCATTTTTCATCCAAGAAGCTTCTTCAGCTCTGACTGGATGGTGGGGAATGGAAGGATTTATACTCCTTGCAGCTGGTCATTTGCATCCTTTTACTAGTCATTAAGGCCATGTGGAGGTTAATCTGTGTCATCAGGGTCAACTGAGTGGTGCAAATGGGTGTGGAGCCTTGTTGGAATTGTTGAAAGGACTGTATTGTAGACTAGAGATAGATGATGTTGTATCCCTCCTCCCCCTCTGTTGAGAGAGGGCTGTTCAATTTTGATATAGATGGCCTTTCCAATCAGAGGTCCTCTCTATCCAAAATGTGGACTTTGTTGTCTTCAAAAGAGTGTCATTTGTCTTTTAAATGCAGATGGACTGCTGAATCAAGTCCTGATGGGTTTGTTCTCCCTATGTTGTGCTATGTTGTACATTTATGAAGTGGTTGTTTTGTTTTCCCAATGTACAGATCTGCACATGGCTCACTGCCATGTTGCTGAGTTTGTGTCTGGGTGTTTTATCCTTGGGGTGGACAAGATTTTGCCATAGTGTATTTTAGAGTTTGAAGTGTGCATGTATATTGTGTTGGTTGAAGACCCTTCTGAGGTTTTCTGATATTCCTGCAATTTATGGAATGACAATGTTGTTTCATTTACTATCCTCTTCATTGTCTGTTATGGAGGAGCTCCTGTAGGGTCTTTTTTGAGATTTGATGAAGGCCCATTTAGGATAGCCAAATGTTCTGAGGGTTTCCTTGATATGTTTTAGTTCTTTTTCTTTGCCATCTTTGCTGGTAGGCAGGCCTTCAGCTTGGTGATGTAGGGTTCTGATGACTCCCATTTTGTGGTTGTAATTGGGAGAATGGGTAGGTATCTCGAGGCTTTCTGCCTAGAGACCTGTTATTGTCTTGCAAAAGAATTATCTAGTTTGTGAGGAAAACCATGACTTTCTTCTATTAAATTTAAAAAACCCAAAGATATACCGTTTTAAATATAAATGATCAGATGAAGAATGGCTCCTACACATTTTAGTTGGCTATATTGTTCTTCATGTACAATATTTAAATTTACAAAAGTACACAAAGGAGTAATTGATAGGATAAAATGAAAACTACATTTTGGGCGGTTTATATAATACAGCATTAAGTATTATAGCATCTTGCTAATACAGACCTTACCAAGAGCTCCCCTGACTTCAACAGCTCTGCTCTGAAATGTTTTGAGTGAGAATTTTAAGATCTTACTGTATTTCTAAGTGGTAAACACGATTTCTAGATGTTCTTGCAAGCAGTAGAATCCTAATCCATTATCTGAGGTGTTTTGTGAGCTAAAATAATGTTAATTAAAATTTCCCTTGATCAAAAAGAGTAATTAAATATTAGTGTCATAGAAATTATTATATCAGGTGTCTCAGCTAAATACTGTATGTTGCACAGTATACAATGAAGAACGCATCCAGAAATCCATATAGTTGTTTTTGCAATTATGGTGTTCAGATAAGGCTTATCAACTCTGCCACCTCATTCTATCACTATTTTATCAGTATACATTTGCTGATAAATTATCATAAATGGGTTTCATAAATAGTACATGTGTCCTTGCTGCTTCCCACAATTGTTTCAGTTGAGCTGAATTCAGTAGAAGAGTCTAAGACCAGGTCACTAGGTTGCGCTTGTATCTGAACAACTTCTTCCTCTTCTTTCATTTCTAAAGCTATACTATCCTGCGTAAGGTGATCAATACAGTCTTTCTTAGTTAACTGGTGAACTGAGACTTTTATAGCAATCTTGAGTGGTGGTTCATGCAAAGAAGATGCATCTGAATCAGCGGCAAGAGAGTCACTACGCTTTAGGGGACTGGAAATCATGTACATTTCATCAGGCTCTGTGATCCCTTGTCCCACAGCTGATTGCCTTACAAATTTATGGCCTTGTTCCTCTAATCTGACTACTTCCATGATTTCTTCCATGATAGTCCTACAATTCATTATAAGAGGTGGTAGGGGAACACTTCTAGCTAGTTCCTCAATGTAGCGGGCAAACTCCATTGTCTTAAACTGGGTTACTTTGGCAAGCTCAAGAGTTTTTGCTGAGGTGATGATTGGGATGCGTTTAGCAATCTCAAAAGCCTTTTGCAGCTTTTCAGCTCCTTCTGTCCGAAAAAAATCATTGATTGCTTTCTCAGTCTTTTTCAAGTGGCTACTCATCATGCATAGTCTAGTAATATTTAAGATCAAAACAACAGTAAATGCTACAAGACATACAATCATGTAGTAGATCCCCATGTCTCCAGCGGTAAATACAACCCTCAGGGTGACAGTATTATTCACTTTGCCACAGATGTTAGAAGCAACACATGTGTATTTTCCTCGATCTTCAAATGACACACTGGTAATGTTTAGTTGTCCGCTATTGAGAATCCATTTTCCTGCTGGAAAGAAGCCAGAATTAATTAGTTAAATGTACCTATTTTTCTTGTCATCATAATTTAGGAAATATCACAATACATTCAAGTAATTGATTCAAAGACATCTTATAATGTGTCCACAATATTCTGGAATAACTGCTGTTAAGAAATTTGAAGTCTTGGCCATTAATAAGGTCTAGTAAATACCCCAAACTGCTTGTCCAAGATTGCCATAGAATATCCCATGATATTGATAGGTTGTAAAACGGTGTATGTTCCCAAGCAAAATTATCCCTTAAATCAGGGGTGTCAAATGCAAGACCTGCGGACCCCATGGGTGCTTAGATCTGGTCCATAGGGCCACCTTGGAAAGAGCAAAGGACTAGCCCATGGTGCCTCTGCCAGTGAAAATGGGCTCCCAATCTCTGTTTTTGGCTGGGACAATGTCCTGCAACCCTCTGCCAGCGAAGGGTTGGGAGGGCCGTATACTGAGCACTTGGGTCACTAAAGGTGCCCCTCACACAAGTGACATCAAGCTGGCCATGCCTCCTGTCCATGCCCCCCAAGGTTGAACACAACCCTGATGCACCCCTCAATGAAATAGAGTTTGACACTCCTGCCGTCTGTGTTTACCTTGCACACATTTCCAATGATTTTAAAGTAATCTAATCCAAAGGAAATCTTATGGTTACTTTTGTGTAGGTAAGAGACTGTAAATTATATATAAATAAGTAAATAAGTAATCTGTTTCTATAAATTAAAGGCAGGTAAAAAGGACTTTGATGTATTTATGGACTTAAATCAAATTAAATCAGTATTTTATTGCACAACTATTTCAAAAGGTGCTTAAATTTATTTTAGTACAATACAGGCATAACATGTCGGAAGAGTTATGAGGAATGAGCTGTTTAATATTTAAGCAAGAGATTCCCTTATAGTATAACAGGTCAGATTACTTGATTGCCCAACCCCCTATTGTCTGTTTTGATTGTCACAGCTCTTTGGCACATGTAAACCTCAGAATTTTATTTCTAATGCTTAGAGATTATCTCACTATTGGTCAAATTAGGTTTGTATTGGTCACAGCTCTGATAGCAGCTCTTTATAATTTTAGATTAGAATCTTTCCTCGTTTTGGCTACATATGTAACATATTTAACTTTCTGGATCAAACTTTGTGTATCATATACTATTTAGCTGGTATACTTCTTGAAAATTTCCAAAATCAAAGAAATCACAGTAAAAGAAGTGGGCTAGGAGAACTGGATCAGAAAAGCAATTGAGGAGCATGCCTAAACAAGAATATTAGTCTCTGTGCTTTTCCTCACTTGTAACTAACTAAAATACAAATATGTCCTGGCTACCCTTTGTTATGTTTTATTGAAGTTGCCTGTATCTCATCTTTAGCTCATGAACAAATAGCCAGTTTTAAAATAGAGTTTTCCCTTCTTAAGACAGCAGAGACACCTGGCAGTTTCAAGTACCTAAAATTGGGTGGATTTGCAGCCTCTTTTGTGCATGGCAGACTCAAGTGAATTGTATGGTTAAGGTTAATCCTTTTATACTGTACGTGGGTATCCTCTCCCTGGGTCTGGCTCTTTCTTTGGGTGAAGAAATACTGGATACAGATGCCAATTGCTCCCATACCTGCAGTTCCCTGAAGCCTGCAGAACAGCTAATAGAGATAGGGATGCAATTCTGTACACAGGAGAACCGGTTTTTTCATGCAGTTCACTAGCTTGACTGTTCAGCTGGCAATCAACTGTTCTTCAGGCTTGCTTTTAGACTGGTTTAGTGTATCAGAACTGGAGTTTTGAAAAAGAATGCCATTTCTTTTGTCAATCAAGGCTGAACCATGTTCTGCATCTCCCCAAGCAGGGAAATGGATTGAACTGATATGAAGAAATGATTAAAACAACCAGGGATTGGCTATGAAGGTGACATGTTGCTCGAGATCCAGGTTTACAAAACAATCTTTCTTGGGGGATTCTTTATAAATGTACTCCTTGCCCTAATCTAAATCCTTCAGCGTTCAGTTTGTAGAAAAAAAGGATATGTGCAGAATTGCATAATATGTGTGGGAGGAGTAATGGAGGAGGGAGGATAGATTTGCTCACTCCAGAACGAAACTGCAGCATTAACTTCCCTGCTGGCCTCACTCTTAAGACTCCCTCTTAAGATTCTACTCTGCACGTCTGATCAGTTTCAATGACTGGCTCCATACACACATTTTCAGCTTCCAACATTTCAAGAGCAGTCCTTGAAAATTGGAAGATGGAACCATCAGTTTCACTCCTACTTCTGTCCTTTTATGTTCAGAATTCTGAGGAATAGGAACTCTTTAACTGGCATTTAAGTGGCTCCCTCACATTATAATAGACAATGTACAGCTTACTTTATTCTCTGCGGTCATGATGGAAGAAGTTTTCCCATGGCAGATGACATTAGGATGGGAAAATGCTAAATGCATGATGGAATAATTTTCTGCCAATCTGAGAAAGAGCAGTGGGCAAAGAACATTTGTTTAGATAGGGAACTGTCATTTGCACAAAAAAATATCTCCCTGTCAACTCTGAAGTGAATCTGGCTGAAGCCATCTTTTGCTGCCTCGTAGTTGCCACAAACTCTGAGAGGAATAAGGGAAGGGGAGTAGATAGACCGGTTATCAGTCAAAACAAAAAGTTTTCTTGTGGGAACCAAGGTCATCCCAACAGGCAGTTGAAGGAGAAGAGGAATGATCAAGCAGCCTGCTAGCTATTTCCATTAGACAATGTGACTGGGGACATCTGGGGAGGGAATTATTTGCTCTTTTAATTAAGGGAAAAAACACATTAATTTTTAGAGTTGGTTTTCGCTACCTGTGCCAATATGATGTATTCAATAAACCTGTTCTTTGATGAATCTACCTGCCTCAGAGTTCTGCTTTTGGCAGATGTGTTACTTGGAATGCTGATACTCCATACATATCCATACAACCAAAGATAATCTCCAATTCATATTGCCTTGTGATAAGACATGGTTTCTCACTATTGCTCCTACTTGGCATATACTGATGCTTAAAGCAAAGCATCCCAACAAAATATGCAGATTTGGGATCATCAATGTTCTGAAGAATCTAAGAGTATCATTCCAACTGAAGCAAAGCACTCAAAATCCCATATGCATTTTTGTAATATCTGATTTTCCAAATGCCAGATTGTTTTTGACTTTTGAAGAAATGGATATAGTGAATTGCACAGCAAGCAGTTACAGCAAATAGCATGCTATTCATCCTGCCAGCTACTTCCTAGGAATCTATGACAATGTTTTTCTCCCGCATGTCCTCTTCCCATCAATAGGTATTTGGCTTCTGGTTTTTGAGTTTGCATACAGCCATCTTAGCAACAGCTAATAATATGCTTATCTTTTACGAGCATATCCTGAGCTATCTTTTGGACTATCATCTTTTAACAAGCATGTTACATACATTAATATATAATTTGTGAATAAGTGCTTTTCTTTAATTCACCCGAATCTCAATATCAGTTGTAATTGAAAGACAAAAATCACTCTAAACTTTTATCATGTTCACTGCCTTTTACCTATACATTTATTTATTATTCACTAAATAAATAATTCAGAGGTACTGTAATATTTCCATGCAGTTTTTTAAAATTAGCATCACCTGCATGGTTTTTTTTAGTATGAAAACTGCAAGTGCATGGGAATATGGGTAATCAGGATTCTGACTATGTGGTGTGCATTAGGAAATTAAACACTGTTACTAATCATGACTTCACACATGAAATAAAAAGGGGGGAGGCGGAGCTGACGTCATGACCATTCGACATGCAAACCGGTCGCTCTGAGATCACCGTCAAAACTCTAGCCGCTGGATGGTCCATTTGGACCCAAACTGTCCCGTAGGGATGGTGAGAGGCAAGGGCACATCCAGGGGATCCCAGTGACACCCAAAAGTCCCTGGTTGATCCAGGTGAAGCCATCTTGTCAGCGCCGAAGAGGCAGCCCCCAAAGCTGCTGAAGCTGGGACAGCTCTGGAAAGGTAGCAGAAGATCGGAAACAGCCTGTCAGTTGGGTGAGACGAGCTTTTAAACTGCTATTTCCCTAAGAGAACACCCTGGGGATCTTAAATCATTTTAAGAGTGTTAAAGAATAGAAACTAAGCAATGGAATTAAACCTAACTATAAACTGAACTTTTTTCCCCTTTTTTTCTGGACTCTTACAAAGCCTCTAAGCTGAAGTTGAACTGGGTTTGCTTTTCTTTAAAAACAAACAAACTTTTTTTGGATTTCTTTTTGACTGAAATGTTTTTCTTCCTGATTCCTCAGATTGGATTAATTTGTTATTTTAATTATTCTTTTCTTCATTACATTACTTTTGGCTCCCCCCCCCCTTCTTTCAATTTTTAAGCCTGATTACCTGAAGTGAAGCGGGGGAGGATAAGGGGTAACACTGCCAACTAGAGGTTTGAATATAAGGCTGTGTTATTCTCTGTAAATTTCCATGGACTTTATTTACAAAAAGCTTCCCTTTTTTGGACTAGAACTTGAAGTTTGAAGATTGTTTACGCAGCTGGTGCCTTATCACTGCTAGCTTGAGGCAGAAATGGCAAGATGATGTTTGGAATGACCCTGAGAGAATAGGCCTTTTGCTTTTGGAGCCTTGTATAGTGAATGGCAGTGTTTTTTCCTTTACTATAGAGTTGCCTTTTAATTTTCCTTTTGCCCACCCCAATTTCCACTTTGGCATTTTCTTTGTTTTTTCATCGATATACTTTTTTTCCTTTTTTGATATATATCTCCTTTTTTCATTATATTTTTACTATCTTTTAATATTTTATTTCTTTTTCTTTTTTCCTTTTTGGGTTAGAGTCAGGTTTTTTTTTTGGGGGGGGGGGCTGGTTTATTTTTTATCCCTGGTTATTTTGTGTCTTCTCTTTTTTTCTATTTGAACTTGTTGGATTAGGGCAAGCAAGTGCCTGAAGACTCTCTTTTTTGTGTGTGTGGGGGTTAGGGTATACAAGTACCTGAAGATTTTTTTCTTTTCTTTTTTTCTGATTGCTGATTTTTTTTTTTGCGTGGTCTTTTTATCTGTTGGTTTAGGGTACATAAGTGCCTGAAGATTCCTTTTCTTTCTTTTTTACTTTTACTTCAATGAAACACTTCAAGATGAACAGAAAGCCAGTAACTACAGTTCCTTCGACATCAAGTTCTGCTTCTTCTTCACTGTTGGGAGGACAGCGTTCAATACAGGCCATGTTATCGCAGGAGGACAAGGAGAAAGGAAAAGAGAAACAGGAGGTGACCCTGCAGATGATTCTACAGGGGATCCAAAAAATTCAAGTAAAGGCAGATAATATTGAGAAGAGGACAGAGAATATTGAACAAAGAACAGAGAATATTGAACAAAGGACAGAAAACATTGAGCAAAGGATGGAGAAGACTAATGAGAAAATTGAAAATATCCAACAGATGATGAAGAAATATGAGGACAGACTTGAGAAAAGACAGGATGCACAGAGAGAGACGATTGGAGATATCGATGCCCGATTGGATGTTGTTGAGAAAGAACGGAGTGGACTTTTAGGATGGGAAATTGATAGATCAGAATTTTATCTCAGATTTCAAAAGGTGGAAGAAGAAAAAGGTGAGAATCTTACAGAGATAATGATAGAAATCTTGGTAGAACCTTTGGAAATAACTAAGGAGAAGATGATTGATGGAATAGATGAAGTGTTTTGTGCCTACACAAGATACGCAACGAGAAACAAGAAGTTATGTTAAAACAGAGGATACCCAAAATGTGGCTAGAAGCATATATTACACTTATACCGAAGGAGGACACAGACCCACAGCAGATCAAAAATTACAGGCTGATATCCCTGCTGATATCAGCTCTGTCAGCATTCTCTAAAATATCCAGATTAAGTTTAGGAAAAGAATCTTCCTTCTGAGTAGAGTTGATAGTTGTCTCAATCTAGCAAGTATATTTAATTGCATTTATTTACCTTCAGTAAATACTATTTATCCATTTACTGGCTTATCTTGAGTAAATAGAGAAAAACAAATTTACAACAGTTGGTGCTTTTAAGGCAATAACATGAAGACAATATGTTTGCATAGGTTGCATATAAAAACATCTGAAAACTTTACCTCTGTCACCATCTTCTTTCACCAAATGGCCATTTGAGTTGTACCACTTGTACACTGGTTCTGGATAACCTTGAACATTGCAGTCAATCAAGGCACTATAACCTTCCTTGACTATAATATGGTCAATTCTGGAAATTACCATCGGTACAAATCCTGTCAGAAGGTCTGTATGATTTAAAGTGCTGTTAATGACATCTTCAGCAGTTGTCCATACTGGTAATAAATTGAAAACATGAAAGATGATCCAGTAGTACAAAAAAGGGTGGCTCTTGAACATGTTCACCTGTCTTCAAATATATCTTCCAATTACATTTAGTGGACCTGGAACTGGGAAATATAGTAGGCTGGAGCAGCCCATCAAATTTGATCCATCAAATTTCAAAAGCAAACAAAATCTAGACCTGCAAAATAAAACAAGTTATAGCAATAAAAATAGACATAGAAGTAGTTAAAGCAATTTTGATTTAAACTAATAATCTCTCAGAATTCATTGCTTCAAAAGTTTAACTTCAATGTTAGTGCTGTCACAACTCCTGATACTTTTTTATTTTTGTGTATTGTTTGATACAATTTCAATGACAGAAACACACTGTTTTGTTCAGATCAGTGATTTTAATTTTAAAAGATATCAGAAATGTTTCTTTTTTAAAAAATGATTTTTACAGTTGAGTTCATATCACTATCATTGTATAGGAATAAGGACTAATGTAACATAAATTAATGTTCTTAACAAATCTATTTATGCCAATATGCATATCTAAAAATGTCTCAGGTTATGCTAGTTGAAAAAAAGAATAATACACATATAATATGAAGGTAAACATTTTGTGTACACGAAACTAAGCGTTTAGCATGCAAAATATAGAATCTTTACATGGTTTTTTATTGTACAACATTTTAGCAAACATCTATCCAAACGAAGAGCTTTCTACTGGAAATGAGTCAGGATGTTTGATCTGGAATTCAATTTGTGTGCAGTTTTATTAAATATATATACTATGGATAATAGTATTAATGTCAAAATAATTTTATAGCTGTATATTGCATATATTTCAAAGAATATCCTTTCATGTTTGCAGCTGATAATCATACAAACAGAATTCAATACCATCCTACATCTGTTTTAACTGGCTTGTTAGTCAGTGTAATTCTCAGTGAAGACATGTGAGAGAATAGGGAAGGGAACATTAATTCAAAGTTAAAGTCCTGCTTTGCATATAAAATATCCCTGGTTTGGTGTGGGTCATAGCCAGTTAAAGAGATCTCAATTGGCAGGGTTTATTGGCTAGAAAAACCAATGGTCTGTTTAGATGACTGTAGCAATATTTCTTTCCTAGAACTTCATACGGATAGTCCTCATCTTACAGTAGTTTGTTTAGTGACCATTCAAAGTTACAATGGCACTGAAAAAAGTGATTTATGACCGTTTTTCCACGCTTATGATGACTCCAGCATCCCCATGGTCATGTGATCAAAATTCAGATGCTTGGCAACTGACTCATATTTATGACAATTGCAGTGTCCTGGGGTTATGTAATCTTCTTTTGCAACCTTCTGACAAGAAAGTCAGAAGGAAACCAGATTCACTTAACAAGCCTGCTACTAAATTAACAACTGAAGTGACTCACTTAACAAATGTGGCAAGACAGATCGTAAAAGGGGGCAAAATTAACTTAACAAATGTCTGATTAGCAACAGAAATTTTGGGCTCAATTGTGGTCATAAATAGAGGACAAGCTATATTGCTTCTCTGTCCTTTAATGCTGATGGACATTTTTAATTCAATATAGATGATCCCGAAGGGTCTATCAACTGCTCCATCTGGTTTTGTACTGTTCTGGGCAGGTGAGATACTTCCAAATAAAACACTGGGTTTATGGGGTTCATTGGGAGTCAGAGGCAGTCTTAGAAATAAAAATCATAGCAGAATATGGTGTTTTGTCAAGATATCAGATGACCAGAAAACCTGGGGGATGCGGAGAAATTTAATGGATTGTAGTACAATATATAGGGAGGCCTTTGAAAGAGGGTTGCTTATGAAATTTATGTTAAACAGGAACAACTGTATGCAAGAAAAGAGAATTTTTTTCATTTAAATTTTATTTGATCAAAACCTTATTTTATGTCAATTTAGCTGATTTGTTATACTTTTTTATAAATGTCTTGTAAGTTTTGTGAATACTATAGCTGCATAAATCACCCAGATTTATTTACAGTCATCTTTATTTACAATGACAAGCAAACCACATTTCCAGGTTTAGTGCACAAAGCTTGAAACAGCTGTATCTTTTTATTAGATATTTGTTTAACTCACAGGAATACCCAAGACTATGCTGATTGTGAGTGCAGCTGCTTCTTCTAAGCTGCAGTGTGTGAGTCACACATACATACAAAATAACCCAAGCACTTAAATCCTTCTTATTGTACAGATAGTGGAAAATCAGCCCTATTAATTGAACACTTCCTATCTTCCTTTTTTCTTCCAGCTTTTTGCTTCATTTATTTTCAATGCTTCATTTCTACAGAAAGACCAGTCAGAGCTCATTTCTTTCTCCAAGCAAGCCATACTCAGCATGGAAGTCTTTTTTCCCCCTGGTTTTTCTTTCTCTATAGTTGTTGGCAATGAAAAAATATAATCACCTATTTCTAGACATGTTCCTCCATTTTTGTGTTATGTTTCTTTATGTAAAAAGACCAAAAGAAATATTAAAAGAAACAAAAAAGACTATGTGCGCATGAATGACTTTTAACGTGTCTGTGGATTCTAACTTTTGAATTTGTCTTTTCTAGTAATCTGTTATGGATTTTTCACCATAAAGGTGAATATGATAAATTAATGAATACAAATTGTTCATTATTACCTCAAACTGATATGCAAGCATAGCAGTAAAGTTTTCTTGTAAAGTTAAAGAACATCACAGGAAATTGGAGTTTGTAGTGGACTTGTGTGATTGTTTTGTTTTATTGGTTTTGTATTCCTTTTTTATTATGATTTTTTATTATTGATATACAATTGATTTGCTGTGGCGATCCATAACGGGAACAGCCAAAAGAAGAAGATATACTCACAAATTGTGAATGGAACAATCTTATAAATTATTTTAATAAGTTAATGGGCTTGCAGTCCAGCTATTAGCTATAGATATTGTACACAAATTCCATCTTCTTTCAATGAGAAGCAGCTAGAAGTTTCTGTTTCCAGTCACTTGTTAGCTGTAACCTTACATTAAAGCATAGTGACTATTTAGTAACGTGAGTGGAGCTCTAGTTAATCAATATTCTTAAAAGACCTATAAATATTAATTTTCTGTCATAAAAACTAAATACTATGTTATTCTTGTTAAATGGTAATACCTTTGATTCATTTACTTTCCTCAATATGTTCTAAAGACAACTTCTAAATTGCAACAGTAGTAGTGCTTTAATGCTTTATTGTAAGACCCAAAATTGTTATATTATAAAAGGAGCTCTGTGATATTTCAGATATGTTTAGTTGGTGGTAGCTGTTATTCCTGGGAAGGACCCATTATACATTTTACAGGTATAGGTTTGCAAGTATTTATCAGTGACAGGAAATACAGAATAACAGAGTGGGAAGGGACCTTGGAGATCTTCTAATCCAACCCCTTGTTCAAGCAGGAGACCCTATATCAGCCCTGCCCAATATGTCGATCGCGATCTACCAGTTGGTCGGTTGCAAAGGTAAGGTGGGTAGATCGCATGGCAACTGCTTATTTTTGCTTCCCAGAGGCAGGGGATGCGGGTGAAACAGCCCTTTGGATAGTTGGAGCCAGGCCTCGCACACCTCGGCCCATTTCTTCTGCAACCCGCAAACCTTTCCTGAAGACCTCTGTAGCCAATAACAGAGCTCCGGATCGATCCAGAGCTCTGTTATCGGCTACAGAAGCCTTCAGGAAAGCCTTGCTGGCCTAAGTTTTGTATTTCTTTTGACTTGGTCATTTTATAAGTAGCTCACAAGCCAAAAAAGTGTGGGCACCTCTGCCCTTTATCTTTCCAGACAAGTGGCTGTCCAGTCTCTTCTTAAAAGAGTCTCTTCTTAAAATCCCTCTTCTGGATCTGGGCACTCTTCGCACAGTCACTTCTGCCCTTGTGACCTCCCGTCTGGATTACGCCAACGCTCTCTACATGGGGCT
>JAEANM010002486.1:539-24466 GCA_017656035.1 Myanophis thanlyinensis | reverse complement strand
AAGCTCACTGGGCCAATCACTCTCCTTCAGCCTATCCATGCTAACAGGGTTAAGAGCACTATGTATACTGCCATCTGAATGAAAAATGGTATAGAAATTTAATTAATTAAATGTTATTAATTTTTAGAAAATTTTAGTTAACCCATCCTTATATATTATCTTTGAACATTTTTCATTTGCTTTAAATTCTAAATTCATGTAATCTATGTGATAAGTAATAAGTTTAACAACTTAGAAACATAAATAGGTCAATTAGTGCAGTTAATGAATCCTACAAAATTGAAGTATTATTCAAATTCACATTTCTTGAAGTGATATTTCTATGGAAAATAGGATAATTGCTTCCAGCTTAATGGAAATAGGCAATTAACATTTTAAAACATGAATATAATATGCTTATCAATGATTACTGTACATTATTAAAAGATAAATCCACATCTACAGCATACCTATCTCTTCTATTCTGGTGTAGATGTAAAAAATGAGCTTCTTTTTTAAGCTTCTCTTGAACAGAACTTTTATTTTAGACATTAGTATCTATAACCTCAACAATAACCATACATATGCACTAGCTTTAACTTCACATGTGCTAGCCTCAACTGTGTGCACTAATTTTGCACTAACTGAATGCTTGCAGCAAATGCAACCTGGTATTAATTTATAATTTCTATTAAATAAATTTCTCTCACTCTTCAAACATGCAAAAATGAAGGAAATCAAAAGGATGGGGAGAATAAAGTGGTTTTTACCAGAGTTTGGAAAGGTAAAAATTGTCCTCTGTGGGAGAATACTCTCTAGCTGAAGATTACTACTGAGATGACCAGCTTTGCTTAATCATGCAAGCTGGGAATCTGGTCTTCTCTTATAACCTGAATGTGCACATTAGAGGTAATCCATCTCTCTTAGTATCTAAAGTGTAAAAATACAGTAATCAAACTGTATGAACCCATCTGGAAATTTGAAATTCACATACCACACATTCATGGTTGGAAACATATTTCAATACAAAGCTGATCACTTTTTTTACATAAATACTGTTGTAAAACATTATAAGATCGCCTCTTTCTTCTTTTTCCAAATCTCTATGATTGTTCATCTTCCCGCAGACACCTTTGAAAGGAAGACAGAAGGCAAGATAAATATAATAAGCTTCTGAATTTTAAAAGGGAAGCAGAAAGTATGCTGTCTTTACCACAAAGGCTATTTTTCCTCCCTCCTCTTTCCACCACCATCCCAACCTGCAGAATTAATGAAAGCAAACACCATTAGGTGCTTCATTTGGAAGCAAGTCAGGAGAGGAATGTAAGTTAATCCTACTGGTAAATACATATACATAGGATTGTAGTCTAAATGGTAGTGCAATAAATATGGGTTGACCTAGTGAACATACATGATATGACCAGATTGCCATGTGTTGAATACAGACCAGGTCCCCTACCTACCACTGGCAGTATCACTAATGGTTTTGTTAGCAATAAAATTAGGACAATACATTTATTTGGATTTCTGCATATAAGCCATATGAAAAAAAACCCAGCAAGAAACCATGGTTAAATGACACATCAGGAATTAATTTATACTGAGAGTAAACCCTATTGAACATGGATATCCTGCTGAATAAGTCCAATTAATGTTGGGGAAAATACTGAAGAAATAGTAAAATATTTGAAACAACATGTTTCTTAAAATATTTAATTCTATTTCTAGGACTGTTTTCTATAAAATCCAAGTTGCTGTCTATATCATGAACTAAAATGCTTTACTTGATCACAAAATGGAGGTCACAATGCAAATATTTAGATCATATTTGTTAAGCCCACAGGTTTTCAACTAAATTTTCTTATTTGTATTACAATGTGGATATCACTCTGGTTGTTCCTATTCTCTCCTTTATGTAACAGTCGGCTTTTAAATATGTTAGAATGTTTTAATTTAAGATTATAGGGAAATAATTTAGATTAAACAGTATTTTCAAACCTATACATATTTTAAAAGAATAAATGGTCTCCATCTAATTTTGAATAATCAGGCAATATATTCTAAATGTTACATATTCAAGAGAATCCTATTGTCAAGTATTCATTTTTGCTTAAAATAGTATAGTATAATAACCACCCTCTTACCTTCATTTGACATGCTTTCATGTTTTACATCTATTACATCAGCTTGTACTTTTTTCAGTAAAACACTTCTGTATACCTAGACAACAAAAGATGGCAAGATTTTGTAATTTGAGGGAGCATGATTGGAACTATTCTTAACATTGCAGATAGTATTTAAATAACAAAAGCAAAATATTTATAAATGTACTGAAACATACTTACATAGCTGTTAGCTTGTGGCTGATTTCTATAACTTTTCATTATGTCCTGAAAAGTTCTTTCTTCTTTAGACACCTGAGCAAGAAGCAGTTGTAACTGATTAAAAAGAAAAGGTTCCTACTGGTATACATAAAACTAAAATAGCTTTCTACAGCATTTTCAAAGAAGAATCATTGGGTATAACTGCAACTAGAAAAAAACCCATTCTCTATTTTTTCTGAATCTTGCTAAAAATTTTGATCTCAAATATCATAGAAGTTCACACCTAATAAAACTGAAGTATTTAAACTAATTCCATGTCGTTTGCTTAGCAACTGTTAGCATAGTTTCTCACTTCTAACAAATTAGAGAAAATGCTTTTTCTTTCCAGAATCTACTACCTGATTTTCATATTCATTTTCCATCAATCACATAATTTAGAATTTAGAAAGCTCAAATAAGATGAAAATTACAGATTGCTTCAAATACTTTAGATATTAACTGAAATTAGATTGTTAGGAACAGCTGTATGTTAACAAAAAACTGATAAGCTACTAGTGGCAGTAGTAGTAATTTTACTTAACGTGTACTTGCAGATACATGTTCTAGAAAAGGATTAATTATGTATAAAATGCAAGGGAATCTAATCAACCTTCTCCATAATGACACTATGCAGTACTTCAGAAAAAAATGAAAAATATTTCAGAGCTTGCAAAAATCCAAATTACAGCTCTAAAGCCGCAGTTTCTTCTTTACAGATTACACAAGTACACACTGCAGATGCTACATTATTTTCAGAAAATATAATATTGCTTTAAGGAGTTGCACACAGGAGCTACATTTGTGCTTCTACTTTGAATTTTCCTATTTATTTTCAAAGTATAACTCTCTTTTTTGCATATAACTATCTGTGCTGTTGTAATAATGGAAAATAGCCTATTACCTATTGCAGCAGTATCCTGCTTAGTTGGCCAAAGGAAAACATTTATTTAGAATACCTGGAAACAAAGAACCTAGGAATATGAAAAACATTTTAAGAATATTTGTTTTTTAAGCAATTTATTAAAATAAGGTATTACAAAACTCATACCAGAACATTAAAAAAATTACATTTTGAAGGATCTCTTACCTTTGCCATGATATAAAAAGCACAGAGAAGAAGCTGATCCAAGTGTCTATCTTTCATTAGATCTGTACAGTGGACTAAAGTGTATTCAAAACAAGTCCATATCTTCCCTCGTAAATCATTGGAAACATCCAATTTTGAACATAGATCACGTAATCGAACACTTGCCAAATTGTATATCTAGGAGGAAATGCCAAACTAAGTTTTTGTTTTGTTTTGCTTGTTTTCATGAATTTCAATCCCTTCTGGAAAACGGGTAGTCGTATAATGCTGCTAATTTAAAACTTTTGCAAGTTCATGACTATAATGCTGAAAATTACTGTGTAATTTAATTATTCTCAGGCATGCTTTGAATAATGACTGGATGCAAAAGCTCTTTTTAATATGAGATTTTATTATATACATTATAGTTGCTTGACATTATTCAAATTGATAATATAGAATATAAAATCTAGAAAAAAATGAAATACTGAAACAAAACTGAAAAAATAAAACACAAAATCATAAGGAAGAATTTTCTATAACTCATTTCCCCCCTTCTTTGGCCACTGTCCCTAGCCACTAATCGCTATGCAGATATTTGTACCTTTCTTGAAATGTTGGCCAGATACACTCAAGTGGCTGGTTGACTGTGTATAACATGGCAAAGCACCTGAACAAGTGCCTCCTTTACCCATGTCTTTTTATTGAATTCAAACAATTAATCAGTGGAAAGACTTGCTTCCAGAAGTTGTGGGTACTCCAATACTGAAGGTTTTTAAGAAGATATTGGTCAATAATTTGTCTGAAAGGGAATAGGGTTTTGCTTAAGAAGGTTTTAAACTAGAAGACCTCCAATGTTCCTTACAACTCTGTTATTTGACTTGCAATTTGTTTGTAGATGAAGATCTATGATTATTGTTTTAAATAAATCTCAAATATTCTGGAATATTGATTCTGTTTCTCCTTCATGCCCTTCTATTTGAAATTTCCTATTTTAAAGTTCAATGGATGCTTGACTTCCTCAGCAATTTTCATTTATGTATATGTTATATCTGAACGCACTGTAGTCAATTTAATCTATTCCAGATCGAGTGATGAGTGCCACTTAGAATTAATTCTAAATGGATTCTACAAGCAACTCTATTAGAGCAGTTTTTAAAGACTTTTAAGAAAGTTAACCTCTATCATTTATATGAAAGTTTTGAAATTATCTTGGAATCTAGTTGGCTATTTCTCTTATTCTGATTTCAACATCACTTTGAGAATTTTAATCAGGAAAATAATACTTGAAATGCAAAAATATTTTAGATTTCCATCTATAACCATTCTGCAGAGTGGTCTGCCTCATTTATTTCTGGCCTTTAAATTTTTATACTACATTATTGCTGCATGTATTTTCTTTTTCTTAAAGAGTTTTAATCAGTGGTGGAATTCAATTTTTTTACTACCAGTTCTGTGGGCGTGGCTTGGTGGGCATGTCTGGGTGGGGTCATGTGACTGGGTGGGCAGTTTCTGTAAGCAGGGAAATAAAGATTAGGCTAGAAACAACACCAGAATGTTTTTTCCTGCCTTCCTTACAGGATCAACCTTGTAAAGTGGAAAAAAACAAAAGGAGATTTCTTCTAACAACCGGTTCTCTGAACTGCTTAGAAAACTTATTACCAGTTCTAGTGAACCTGCCAGAACCTGCTGAATTTCACTTCTGGTTTTAATCCAGACATGCACTTAAATTCCGTTTTGGTTTATAAGCTTCTAACATCAACATGTAAGATCTGCACAAAATTACCTTTCCAAATGTCTTTTTATTTTACAATTCTTTGTTCTTTTTGACAAGTTACATTCTATTGTGGATTCATATTTGAATTCATCTCATTGTGATTATAAAAAAATAGTCCTCATCTCATGTTAGCTTTGAAAGTGTGGTTTTTAGTAACTGTATTTTGTATATAGCTTTTACTGATTTTAATATGTTTAGATTATTTTTACAAAATATTTCTGCTAGTGGTCATGGCGGAATATCATTTTAATACAAAACGTATTTACAAATGCATTCTACCTTTCTGAAAAAAAGTGCTAGAGATCCAGTTTTCTTTGGCTTGTTTCCTGCTGAATGAAAGGGTTCACTTGGAGGAGGCTGACTTGGACAAACAGTCATTAAAGCATCAGCACTGAGTGGGACTTGTCCATAGCTGACCACTTTAGAGTCTTCAGATAGGTTGACTGCAATAGGTATCAATGTGATGCTTCCTGTTTCATTTGTATTATCTAAGACACAGTGAAAAGGTATTGATCTGTTTATAATATCCTTTCTTAGGTTAGAATAAACATTCTGAAAATGCATATTAAGTCAATTCAGAAGACTCTACATCTTAATACAATCTTATTTTTTTCAACAATTAATGTAATTAAGGAATAGGTGATTCATAGGCCTGAAGTTCCTCACTGTTGCTTCAATAAACATTGAATTTTCCATTTACCTTAATGTGTATTTTCTCCAGCTATTCCTATGATACTGCATAATATGGAGTAAAAAAAAAAAAGTCCAGCCCTGAAATATTTCCCCATGGATGCTTCCAAAGCAATACTTTTCTACAAAGATTATATCTAGAGGACACTAAAGACTTTTTGCTAAGTGAGCTCATATTTTATTTCCAACACTTTCATCAGGGATTGCCCAGTGATAAGATGCTAAATTATTTGGATACCAAACAAACAAAATGCTTTTAAGTAGCTTCCCACCTCCCACCACTGTTAAAAAAATGTAAGATTAAATACAAATTGCTCTTTGTTCAGTTGTTTGATAATTATTTTACTCCATTACCCTTTGCCATTAAAAATTCTAACAAAAACTTTATTATTCCATATCTACCGTGTAATGGGATTGTTATTTTTTGTCTAGTTCCTGCAGTTTGTGCTATACTTAGAGCAATTTCATCAGTTGAAGCAGACATATGCTTGTCTGTTTTCAGCTTCATTGCTTCAGCATATTTTTTTTCTACAGATTTTGTGGGAGGGCTTTCATCTCCAAAAAGCCTTCTTTTAGCACTCCCTGCCATAGGAGAATTGTAACGGTCATGAATGGAGATTGGAGACAATAGCTGCAAATCTAAAATAAAAAGAGAAAAGCATTACTTCAAAATGCAGTAAATTAGAGGGACAAAAATATTTTGCATTTCGAACTATACAAACTAGACAATGTCCAAAAGTGGAATACTGAAGGCCAAATACTTCTATAGTCTTATAATAATAAAATTAGTTTTCATTTTATAATAAATTATAATACTGGAATATTTTTTGAGTTTATATAAGTAGTCACCTTTATATCCAACTGAATTTTTTAGTTATCTACAAACCAAGGAATTTACTAGAATAATGTAGTATATTTAGTTTTGTAAGAGGAAAAATAAAGGCCTCCAGAAAGTGTTTTGATTATGGCCTATAATCATATTAGAACAGCAGCATGTGAAGGCACCTTTAATCTTGAATATGAACTTGTTGGGGCCTGTGAAAGTATAATTGGTACAGATTTGATGCTTAAAAAAAATTGAGTTTCTTGCAAGGACTGGGTAAGGGAGGCCCATACTGGATTGATGCATGTGCAGAAGCATACCTAGCATATTTGAAGTGTCAATGAGAGACAGTTTGGTATAGTGGTTAAGATATCAGACTAGAAATTAGGAAACTGTTCTAGTTCTAGCCTTGTCTTGGGCACAAGCCAGCTGGATAACCTTAGGTCAGTCACTTCTCTCAGCCCTAGGAAGAAAGTTAAGTCACTTCTGAAAAATGCTGCCAAATACTGCAAATCTGCAGGAGGCAGTTGCTAGGAATCAAAACTGACTTAAAGATGTGTTTTCCCTGTCACTGTTGCATTGAAATAGATGATTGGTGCATCAGCTGCATTGGCTCACATCCATACTTGCAGCTAGCCTCCTCACTGTCTTCAATAGTATTTGAAGTATTTGCCTGTACACAGGTTTGGTATGTCACAGTGGAGAACTGGATGGAAATGACAATTCAAACAAGCTTAGTTACAAAATAACCAGTTCTCTTTTCACAGTCTACTTTTCTTATTTCCAAGCTCATATCCTTTCCTGATTTTCTTTGGATGTTTTCTACAACCAATATGTCAGGGAATTAGATTTAAGGGCCGAACAGTTGGAAAGCTGATGTAACAGATGCTGATGCAAGAATGATTCAGCATTTTTTGGTATTCCCCTTTGAAGAAGGAATCTACAGAAAACTCCCCTTTAAGAGGCGGTTATATAAGGAAGCCATTAGAGGACGTTCCTTCCGTCTTCCTTGTGCTTTGTTGCTTGTTTCATTGTGACCAGTTTAGAAAGCAGAGTTCTCCATACAGCTTTAAGAAGACTACTGGCTGATCAGGTATTTGCTACCACATGTATTGTATATATTCTGAATATAAACCTCTGTTTAAATGTCTAAGTCTCTGTGTGCTGTGTTGTTGCTCCTGAGTTATCTCATAAAAGTAGTCATGCTGGGAAAAACTCTGACAAGACTGCAGACACTCTGACACAATATTTAAGTGTAGAAATACTATAGCACTGAGCTAAAACACTTTAGTTGTATGCTTTTCAGAAAGAAAAACACTAAAATATGTTTGTATGGATTTTAATTAGATTTAATTCTACCACTGAATCTAAGTAGATGTTCTTTTAGATATAATTCAACTTACCTCGTCTATGACTGCCCTCATGATTTGTTCGAACCTCTTTTACTCTGGGGTGCATGATAGGAGATGCTGGCATCATGGGAAGATATCCTTTTCCTCCATTTCCTGTTTCAAAATTACTTGGGAATATTACCTGGAAAAGGTAACAATTTCAAAAGGTAAAAAATCACATCGTTTTACAATGATGTTATAACTCATATTTTTAATACAAGGAATTGAGCCTTAACATGTTTTAATCAGACAGTATTTCTGACATTTCAAATGAAAATGATTTATCTGTTTTAAATATGAACTATTTCCTGGACAGCATACTTCTTCACAGCGAGGAACTTCTTCTGAAGCTTGAAGGGCATCCCAAAGTATAGAGTCTTCTCTCCAGGCTAGATTTTCAAGTATCTGTTCCTCGATGCTGTTGAGGTGTTTTACCATATCTCTTGAGAGTCCTTCTTCTGAACGAATCAATACTTCAATCACCTTGAGTGCAAAAAGTAATTTAGTCACATACATACATAATACAAACCCAAATTTTATCCACCCCAATGTAGGAGCACAAAATACTTAATGTGTGTTTCATTTTACAAATTTAAGCATTTCTGTGATTTTTCACAGCAAATGATTGTTTAACATATTTATTCCTCAGAAGTTTTTAAAAGACCTTATATAAAACCACTTTCTTGCATACCTTAAGCTTTTCCTGTGCTTACCTTGTAGAAATAGAATGGCTTGACATTAAGAATATTAATGATCCAGGGAAAAGTTCTTGGTGAACGATATGCAAACAGCACTATTTCAAAACAACATGCAAGCAAAGAGCAATGGAAAATATCTTGTTCTAAAATGGTCTAGAAAGAAGAAGAAAATATTTGATACAATATTTGATATTGTATAACCATACAAAAGTTATCATTTATTTTTAAATTCTTAAAATTCTTAAAAATATTTGGAATACCAAATAGATTCTTTGGAATTGTCTGAGGTAAGATTTTATGCAAATCTCTAACATCATACAGTAGCCATGATACTCAATTTTCTGAAGATGAGGAGCCCCAATCGATAAAATTTTACAACCCATCACAATACTTATTTGTACTGCAGTGAAGCAGCCTGGGTTACGCACTGGTACAATAAGCAAAGAACAATAGGTGCCATTTACTCCTTTGTTGAATAATGATTAATAGAATATCAAGACATTAATTTCTTAGAAAAATGTTGATACAATATCGCTAATTTGAGAAATTAGTTTTGCTTTATTTTCTTCTGTTGCAAAATAATCAAATCATTAGTACAGAACGTAATTCATTTTTCACACCCATTAGTTCACTATCCTTGTATAAGATCACAGGTGGGTCTCTGAATTAAAAAAATCCCTTATATATATATATTTAACTCAGTGGTATGATAGTAGTCAATTATTATGAACTTTGAATCCAATCTAGTTTCCTAACCCTCTCCCCAAATTTAATAAAACATGGTACTGCTGTTTGAATTATTCACTAAAAAGCAAGCACATAAAGGGCATTAATATTACCCTGCGGTAGCATTTATATAACTCACAAATGATATTGTGAGCCTTCCTGAATCAGAATATCCTTTTTAAATCTGAATGTTATGTTGCAACTTTAAGCACAGTGGCCCTGGTACTAACACAGCATCCAAGAGAGGTATTTTGGAATCCTTCAAGATTTGTGAGAAACAACAGAACTTTATCCGAAGGTTATTTATTTCTTTGTGGAAGAAATGTTTTTTGCAAAACCTATCCAAACAGATTTGTTCAGGAATGTTTCAGTTCATGTAGCACCCAGAGAATCATAGCTTTGAAGAACATTTTTCACAATAAAATATAACTTCCAAAATAAGATAATTCACATGTGAATTGGATGAAGCAATAAGACCATGGAGCCTTCACATAGAATGAGGTATAGGTAGCCCTCAACTTATGACCACAATTGAGCCCAAAATCTCCATTGTTAAACATGTTGTTAAATGAACTGTGCCTCATTTTACAATCTTTTTTGCCACAGTTAAGCAAATCACTGCAGTTGTTAAGCAGATTATGCAGTTGCTGAGTGAATCTGGCTTCTTCCGTTGACTTTGCTTACCAGAAGACACCTGGGTGATCACATGACCCATGGACGTGCAACTGTCAATATGCCAAGTTGTCAAGCACTCAAATTTTGTTCACATGATATATAGGGATGCTGCAACAGTTGTGTGAAAAACAGTCAAAAATCATTTTTTTCAGTGCTGTAGTAACATTAAATGGTCACTAAATGAATAATCATAAGCCAAGGACTACCTGTATCATGTATTGTGGGCATCTTATACATATACAAAAGGAAGCCTCCTTACTATAGATTAACTTCACAGTACTTCCTTCCTAGAAATTTTATACAAGTGGAACCTATTTAAATTAATGATTCATCCTAAAACATACTATCATCCAAAGCAGGGGTCCCCAATCCCCCGGGCCACAGTCCACTACCGCTCCCCAGCTTGTTCAAACCGTGTCGTATGAGTGATAGGCAAGCATGCATGCATGAAGTTCCACTTGTGTGAGTGGCAGACAAGCACGCAATTGCAAAGCTCCATTCATGTGAATGATGTTTTACACACAAACAGAAATGCCCTCCAATCTTCTTGCGCATGTGGAGCTTGGCATGTGAGTGCAAGTGCCTACCGCTCATATGCGCAACACAAAGACCCACCACTTGTACGCGAAACTCCATTTGTGCAAGTAGAGGGCCTGTACCTGCCACTCGCAACAACAGAGCTCTATGCACACACTCACCCATTCACACTCCCCCCCCCATGCCGTGCCTACAAGCTGGAAAGATTGGGGACCGCTGATCTAAAGGACAAAATGAACTGGAGGAAAAATAATATAAAGACAGATGTGCTCAGTCTACTTTATATTGATCTTTGGTTCAACTATATAATTGTTGCTTCTCAAAAAATTGACAAGGTTAGCGTCTCTGATTCTTTCCAACGTTTTTACCAGAAACACTAAAACTTACTTATGAGCTTTTTTCAATATGTGCTCCATCAAAGAACCATGTATAAATTTAAGCCAGGTGAATTATGAAGTCCTATTTGATTTTTTTAAGTGTTCTATTGTATTTTTCTCCATAGTTCTGAACTTACAGACATGTCTTTGCCAGGCAGCCTTCGCTTTTCTTGTATCATTATAGTTTCCAAACTTTTATAATACAAAATTTCTGCCAGTTTTAATCGGTGAAGAGCAAAATCTGAAAATTAAGCCAAATAGTGATAGTTTAATGATTAATAATAAATACATAAGAGGTTAATACTTAAAAGCTTATCCAGTTTATCTTCAATTTTTCTATAAAACAGTATGTGACTTTATATTGATCAAGAAAGCATTAAAGGCTTCAGATCTTAAAGAGTAAGTTGTATGCAGAATGATCAAATAACAAATTCCACTACTTATAGCATTTATATCTGAGTAAATGAATATACACCTCTAAATGTAGGATATATTTAATAATAGTTAGAAAAACCCAATATCAAAGCAGTGGATAAATATATGCCAGATTTGTTATTACTTATTATATAAGTAATTTGTTATTACCTATTATATACTACTCATACATGCATATAAATATACATACGTGAGATAGATATGTAGGTAGGTAGGTAGGTAGGTTGGGCACACAGACAAGACAGATCAGACAAATATACATACAGATATTAATCACAATCCATATTATATACATAATGGAAAAGAGTTCTGAGAGTTAAAAAGGTTGATACTATATGGTACAAAGCTATTACAGAATCTAATTGTTCTGCTTCAAAAACTGGGAAGCCTCCTGCTAAGGTAACAAAGAAAACTGGTCATGGAGAGGATGTCTAGCATCCCTGACAATACTATGGATCTTGATCAAGCATCACTTATAGGCTATATTGTGGGTAGAAGGAAGTGAACTTCCAATAATCTTTTCTATCCTCCTCACCACTCTATGCACCACCTTCCTGTACTAGCAATAGCAATACTTCCAAACCACACAATACAATGCGTCAGGATGCTTTCAATCATCACGGCATGATGCTTTCAATCATCATGACAGGATGCTTTGATATTGAATAATTAATGTTATTTATTAGAGTGAGCTCACCAAATTCTAGAACTGTCTTTAGTCCTGTTTGTACTCTAGAAAATTAATCATTATTTTGTAGTTTGTTTCGATAAAACTAGCATAAAGGAACAAATTTTCTACATAAAATTCTAGACAAGGGTTTTCATGACAACAATTTTTTGGAACCATTTTCCAGAATCTTCAGGGAATTATAAAAGTTCTTGAGCTTTTAAGTCTGGTTTTGAAATACTTTGTACCTTCAAAGTTATAATAGATAGAGAACAATCAGAGTCATCTGTGAAGTAAAGTTTGTATTTTTATGGTAGTTTATTTGTTCTTTTCATCAAAACAGAGACCAACAATATGTAATTTCCTATGTTCTATGCAGTTAATTAACTGTAAATTAACTCAATCTATCTCTGAGACCAAAGAGAGAAATATTCTTTTAATATCTTTGGCTTTGCAATATATATATATATATATATATTGTATTCTTACCTAAATGGCATACCAGTTGATCATTGACAGACAAAGTATAATTCTGACGGAAAATATCACCTATATTTTTCACTCCTTTCAGGATATTCTCCATAGGATTCCGTGTGCATGATCTATAGTGGAATATAAAAAGACATAATTTAAACATGATTGGCAAATAGCATCTTGTTTGAAACAAAACATTCATATGCATTTCAAACTAATTACAGGTGACGTAATGTTTTATAAATAATAAATTTTGCAAACAAGTCTCTTGTGATCATTTAAACAAATAGATGCTTAAGTGAATGCATTAATACAGAGGTGTCAGACTTGATTTCATTGAGGGGTGCATCAGGGTGGTGTTTGACCTCGGGGTGTTTGGGCATGGCCTGTAGTGGCCCAAGCGCTCTGCCAATGCAAACAGGCTCCTGAGCTCCATTTTTGGATTCAACCTCCTCCTGCAACCCTCTGCCAACGAAAACAGCTGTTTTTACTAGCAGAGGATTGCAGGAGGCCGTTGCAGCCAAAAACGGAGATTGGGAGCCCGTTTTCACTGGCAGAGGAACCACGGGCAAGTCCTTCATTGTTTCCAGGGCGGCTCTGCGGGCTAGATCAAAGCACCCTGTGGGTCGGATCCTGCCCCTGGGCTTTGAGTTTGATACTCCTGCATTAATATATTCATACTCATTATGCTACTCACATTTGAGGTAAGCAATGTCACACCAAAGGCATAAAAATGAAGTAATAAGCAAAATAAATTAGGGAAAGGTGATATGTTAAAAAAAAATGTGACTAAATCTAGTTTATACTAATATTGCTTAGTACTGCTATCTATATCTTTCTCTCCTTGCAAATGATTCTGGCATTCACACACACAGTGATTCTTTCCTGACATTTGAAGGTTTGAAGTTACGTGATAAGCGTCCCCTAACATTTACTAACAAGTCCCAAAACTATGAATCTTGCAGCACCATGGCAATTGTTCACCCTTACAATCAACCGCAGAGGCTCTGCGACATTCATCCTGCATGTTGCAGGTCGAAATGGAGCTTCTGAGGGGTGGATCCGATGCTCAATTTCGGCCTGCAACGTGCCATGCGAGGCCTGCATAATCCCGAATGGAGAGTCCGAGGGGCACATGTGGCTGAGATGCTGGAGAGGAGACTGCTTACCTTCCCAAGGTAAGTAGCCTGGCATGGCAGGTTGCGGGGGAGAAGCAATTGTGAGGAGCATGAGGTATTTCAGTGGGTCTGGGAGGTCTTGGGTGGTCTTAGGCAGGTGGCCTGTTCCATTACTAGGACCTCCATGGCCTTCCTCACCCTGAAATACCACATGTACACTTAACAGACCTTGCATTTGATTAGTGAATGTGTGGGTGAAAGGAGAGAGTGATCCCGTTCAAGTATGAGATTCACTCCCATAAATCCTTGGGTTCCGAATGGAATGGGCTGGCTTCATTACATTTGTAACTTAAGGATTACCTGTATTCTTATGATCAAATTATATCCATTTATTATTGATGCTATTTTGCAACCTATTCTATCTGCATCCACTTACTCTTAGATTTTTCCTTACATACTTATTTCTACAGAACGTAAGAAGTATCTTGCTATTAAAAAACAATATTGTTGTTTTAAATGTTTCTTGCAGGAAATCATATGCTACATTCCATCATTCTACCAGCATTTGCACACTATAATATTTCTATAGCTAAAACAATTACCTTTGCTTTTAAAATACTAATTTGCCAATCTATATTGTTTATTTATCATGCAATCTACCTAACAAATTTCCAACAAATCAATCAAATATTGAGCAAAACAGTTTCTTGCACAAAAAAAGTCATATCTCCAGCTTTTACTTTTTCAAATTCTATTGCTTTTGCATTTATTTGTAATATATGAGAATCAGAACAAAACTTGACCTTTATAAATTAATAAATGGAAAAATAATTGTGTTTGTCAGCCATGCTCCAAATAATTTCTTTAAACATAACAGCAAACGTTTGTTCTTTCAATAGGAATAATCAATGCAAACTGCTTTTCAAAATATCAAAAATTTCAAATAATTTGCCCTGTAACATTTGAGGTTATAATTCAGGAAACATAAAATGGTTATTTATTATCAAATAAAATATCAAATGTTCTAAAATATCATCAGAAAGAAGAAAGACAGAAGTTAATATGAGCAACAAAAGGCAAATGTAATACAACTTACTCAAAAATAGCTACAAGCTGTTCACTTGGTGCATTTTTCAACCCTGCTACAATACTTTGTAACCGGCTCACACTCTGTGTTGCAGAAGCAACTGGTGTAATTACTGATTCCTTCTCTTTCAAATAACTCCTACCAGTTAAAGGGGTTGATGGTGCAAAGGATCTTTTCTGAAAGTCAAATTAAATTTATTTAAATTGTTTTGGCCAACTGTGTAGACCAACATCACTATATAAATTTCAACAATTACAAACAGAAATGCAGAAATCATTGTGCAGACAAACAATATTACAGCATTACAACAGATTCATTCTCAGATTTTCCCATAGAGGTCTTTAGTGCTAAAAACTATTGAGTTTCATATATTATGAAATGGGTAGAGAATAATAGTGCTGTTCCCCACACAACCCCTCCCACCTCCAAATCTCTCAATAATATGCACAATATATTATGTATGACCTGTAAAATGATTGGTTTCAGCTAGTATGGCAAGCCTCTATTCATCATGGTGGAAATAAACCTTAATCATTTTCAGTCTATATAACTCCTATATATCCACTTCCAATACAGTTCTTAACTTCTGAAAACCAATTACATGATAACTTTGCAGTAAGTTCAACATACTTTCCACATATTTGGCAATATTCATTTATCTGCACTAAAAAGAGATGAACCATTACAGCGGTTGATCTGAGAGCACCACAGAAAGAATTCCTTTTTCCAAAAATTTTATAACTGCTTGCCATGTCAGAATTGATTAATGACTAGGGTAAAAATATTCCATCCTGGTTATTCTTTAATACTATACCAAATTGTTTAAAACTACACTTAAATTACCTCAAAATGTTGTTGAAGATGACATTCAACATGAGCTCTTATATTCCCACATGGTGTAGCTGCACAACATTTTTGAGGTGTTCCAATTTCTTCTTCTGCATCTGCTCCCAAGAAAACCCTTTCATCAAAATCACCTTCTGTGAGAACATATTCTTCATATTCTTTATTCAGGGCTTTGCTGAAAAAACAAATATATAATTTTGATTTATTATTCCTCATTAATACATACTCAATTATATTCTTATCTTTCTGCTGGTTAAAAAAAAAGAATACATTGATGTAATAGCAGGGAAAATGAAACACACATAACTGTATTATATAAAGACTTTTAAAATGGCAATCTTCTTTCATGATGCTAGAAACTCTCTGATTAAACGGGGTTGTTTCAAACTTTTTTTTATTTCTAGGACTGGAAATCTAACATAAATAAATTCCCTAAATCCTATCCATAGCCTGTTCATGGTAATTATAATAAGGTTTCACCTAACATTCATAAATACTCCCAAACAGCAATTCATTATATATTCCAGAGACAACAGTAAAAACATTACTTTTAAAAATCCAGTGAGCAATTATTCCAACAGCTATCATACTTGTTATTCAAAATCAATCTAATCTGAATGCTAAAATCACACAGAACAGCCACTTTTAGAATATGTTAATATATACTTTAAACAATGTGATTAAACAAAAAGCTTACTTGTTATTTACAAAGTTGCTTGGATCCAAAAGACAATCTCCTTTTAAAATCTAAAATCATTGGAAAAGCAGAAACAGATAAATAAAAACAAGGTATCCAATTATTTTCTAATAGCCTAAGTAGTTTGTTGTAGTTCGGATAACTTTGTACAGAAAGCATTATTTATTCAGAACCATTAACAAACAATGTTTTCCTCTGTTGATTGTCAAAACATAAATATATAGTAATTAATAACTTGCCAATTAAAATAAACTTGATTAATATGATGCTTTTCTGAAACATAAAGAACATGTGTGCCTTCATTTAATAATTACTCAGAAAATACTATCACCTAACTCCCTTCTCTAGGCCCTATATATCGAGTTGAAAATTTTCCAATCACCATTATTTTGTTGTAGTCTAAACAAAGCAAAACCTCACAAAAATCCTATATAGCTAGCTTATACAAGATCAAGATAACATGGGAATGTCAAAGCAAGGCTTATGAAACCACAATATTGTATGGATAATTAGCATTATGTTGGATCATAATGCTCAAAAGCTAGCATTTTGCTCCTCTCTTCACCCTCACAAATAATTAGGAAATTGAAATGTATATTATTGTCATTACTTTTAAAGGTAGTTTTCAATGGTGGCTTATTATGAAATAATTAAACTAAGCATCTAATTTGGACATAAAAGAAAGCAACATTCAATTCTGGTTTCCTAATTTCTTTATCAACTCATCCAAAGCTCATAAGCTTCTGGTTTATTAAGTCAGAGTTAATACTTTATTGTGAAAGTGAGTGTGCTCCTAGAGACCTGCCACTATTCAAAAACTGAGTAAGATTGTAAATAAATAAATAAGCCCATCCTTCTGGATGTCAGACTTGGATTGCAATACAGGTAGTCCTTGACTTATGACCACAATTGATCCCAAAATTTCTGTTGCTAAGCAAAGTATCTGTTAAATGAGTTTTGCCCCATTATATGACTTTTCTTGCCACAGTTGTTAAGTGAATCACCACAGTTGTTAATAACATGGTTGATAACTGAATCTGGCTTCCCCATTGACTTTGCTTTTCAGAAACTCGCAAAATTTGATCACATGATCCGGGCCAAAATACAAGAGTTAAAAGATTGTGGTTTCATAGTAAATCTTAGACAGTACATTTCCAAGTATTCATTTAAAATGAACAACATTTCCAGAAAAAAAAATTTCTCCTAGCAATGAAAACTTTAAATTCAATTACATGATTATTTTTATTGTATACCTTCCTATCATAGAGCTTTGAAATATATGGCTTAAAGTAATGTTCTTTTATGCCTTTGGCATCTACCAAAAGTCCATCATGTAATTCACACAGTGTAGAAATAATGCATGGTGGACTTTCAGAAGTTCTGGAGTCAGTTGTATGAAAGTCTTCTGGCAAACCTTTAAAAAAAAAAGTTCCATAAATTTAGTATGCATTTTTAAAAACAAATTAAAATTTTGCATTGAGTTGGGAGAAGATAATAAGGAACGTACCTTTGAAAGATGGATTTATTAAATCTTTTTTATATGGACACAAAAGTGCATTTGTAAAAACCATATCCAAGCAGCATAAAAGTAAATGATATGAGTTCACTAGATCATCTCCAATCATACTGAAATTACCTTTAAAACAGAATACATCAAGTCATTTAACAATGCAGCTAAAATATTTAATAAAAAAACAGGTAATAAAGCAAAGTCATGTAAATTACCTTTTGTGTAGACAAATAGAGTCCAGCAAAAGTTGAACAGATCTTTAGCATTACAGGGTACCCGTCTATTGGAAGAGAAGTCTCATTTTAGTTCTAAATTATTATTTAGAATGATTGAAAATCCATTAAAAGGTTCACATATTCCATAAGCCCTTTACTTTCTCAGCTACATTATTGAGAAAGATGTGCCTGGAGTCTGCCAAGAAGCATACCAAGGAATTTTATAATATTATATATTTCCATTGCTCACTTTACTATTTTTAAGCAACATGAAATCCAAAATACCACAAAACCTTTGAACATCTTACCTTTGTTTCCTGCTTCTTTGAAATTTAGGTTGTTCTTCATAAGGATTTTTAAATATATTTAAAAAGATTGGGGTATATTTTTTGAATATTACTGTGGACACTTCGAAGTTTCTCTCCAACTTCTCTACTCTCTCTCGAAATTCTTGACACAGGTTTGACATGTCCATCCATTTTTTCATTTTACTAAAAAACTGAATTAAGCTTAAAAGAAAACAAAATCAAATTATACATTTAATTTCTATAGACATTCTCAATCTATTTTATAACAATTACATTCAGAATACATTAATACATGCATATCACTTAATATGATTAATTAACACAGCTGAAAATACAGAGACTTCACTAAAACTGTTGTGTGAAATAATATGAAGGCACTATATTAATATCATAATCATTAGGTAAACATGACTGAATCAGCTAACCCGTAAAATAGGCTAGTGTGAAAAATGGTGATTAGCATTACTTAGTGTACTTGATTACACTGATTTATTGAACAATGGTTTATTGAATACATTATCCAACAATGACTGGATTCAGACTATATACTAAATCAAACAAAAATCACATTACTTAATATTTAATATTAAGTATAATTAATATTTAATAACCTGACCAAATCACCTTCTATTATAAAGTCTTGCTTCCAATATATTGTTATTCTTTCTTTGGAATGCTTAATAAAAAACAAGGTCAAGTATCTGTACTACTCTTAACAATGACCTTAAGTCATAATTTTATTTGCTTTTGGTTAGCATATTGTATTAATTATTGTGGCTTATAAATTACCATAAAGGCATTTTTCAGTAAAGACAATCATTATACCTTATTCCTTAGATTCACACCATATCTTAGACTGATCTGTTCAGTCAGTTAATATAATTATTATATTCCTCTTTTCCTTGCTGCCTATGATCCTTAATAACAATAGAAACAGTAAATACATTAACACTGAACTGTTTACATAACCATATTAATATCACAAAAATTGTGATAATGCTTGATTTAGGTGACAATTATGAAATAATCACTGTTATGATAACATTAACCAAAGTGCAGATACCAAGTTCATTGCAATTCGCACATGGAATATTAATCATCTCAGCTGTATCAGTAGTAGACAATAAGAGTAGGCATTCATTTATGCAAGCTTTGAACTGAAATCAATATTTTCATTGCAATTTTAGATCAGAATGGCACAGGGAATATTATTTAAAACAAAAATACCTTAACTTCGCTGAACGCAGAATTCTGGTCAGTGAGACACAATTTCCTTTCATCAAAGTACTTCCTACAGTAGGCATTACACTTCTACGGCAAGCAACATAGAGAGCACAAGCCAACCAATGTATAATGTCTCCCTGCAAAAATAAGTTATTTACAGTCTTTAGGTTTAATAATGCTGATTACAGTGTGAATATATACTCACTTTTATAAAGCAAGAAGCTTTCTAAATTAATAAGAACAATTCTGATTTCGTAGATAAAAAGGAAAGTTTTATAATGTACTTAATTTACAACATTAAATGTAAAGTTTAATAAATACTTATTTAACCTAAGCTATGTTAACCAGGAATATTTTTATTGTGGAAATTTTAAACTACTCCTACTGTTATAAGAGATTGTGGCTAAATATAATTTTACTTTCATTCATAATGTTCATGCTTTTTATACTTATTTATTTTACTGTTTTAAGCAGCTTTTATTCTGATTATTGGATGAAATAAAGTAAATTTTAATTTAATTTTCTATCTTTAACTCCCTTTGGACAAAACCACTGGGAAGCCTGTTCCTTTGAAAGATCTATTAAAATATGTTAACTACATTCTGATATAAGACTGCCAGTTTACAAAGAATGGTGTACAGCATTTCACATGAAAAAACAATTATTTCATTTTTTTCAATTGAATTCTGAATGTATGTCATAATTCTCTGCCTTGCAGATATCAAAATTCAGCCACTTAACAGCTTGCATGCACTTATGACCAGCAGCTTTAGCTGGAAATAGGAGGGAGGTTTCCAGACTTTATTTTAATAAAACAAAAATCTATCATTCAATATTTAACCCTATCCTATTCCCAAGGGCCATCTGTTGTTTGACAACTGAAATTCTGTCCAGAGGCCAGCATTCTAGCCGCAGAAGCTATCTATTAGCAGACATTTGTCTTATACAGATAGTCCTTGACCTATGACCATAATTGTGCCCAAAATTTCTGTTGCTAAGTTAGACATTTGTTAAGATTTGCCCCATTTTACAATCTTTCTTGCCATAGTTAAGTGAATCATTGCAGTGGTTAAATTAGTAACATAATTGTTAAGTGAATGTGGTTTCCCCATTGACTTTGCTTGGCAGAAGATTGCAAAAGGTGATGATGACTCCAGGACACTGCAACCACCATAAATATGAGTCAGTTGCTAGGAAGTGCCATGGTAGTGCAATGGTTAGAATGCAATATTGCAGTCTAATTCTACCTTCCATACTTCTGAAGTCCGTAAAATGAGGACCCAGATTGTTGAGGGTAATATGGTCACTCTGCAAATCACTTAGAGGGCCGTAAAGCTCTATGAAGCAGTATATAAGTTTAAGTGCAATTGATGTCTGAATTTTGGTTATGTGACCATGGGGATACTACAAGTCATAAGTGTGAAAAATGGTAATGTCAGTGCTGTTGTAATTTTAAACGGTCACTAAATAAACTATTGTAAATTGAGAACTACCTGTACTGTTTTCATTTCTATGTTTATGAAGGTTTATTTATAATTCATTATACTGTTTCTTAAATTATTCTGCCATTGAACACCAGTGATCTTTATAAATCTTGAAGGTATTTTATGTTTTGTCCCAGAGCTCCTCGGAAATTCTTTTGTGGATTTTGAATTCCTTTATTTCACTAGCTAGCCAAACTACTACCATGTATGTGAACAGATATTTCACTGAAACAGTAGGAAAGTAAAAATAAATACTAGAAGACTGCAGAATGACAGCTCAGAGGATATTGAAGACTACAGTATCTTTTATTCCAATAAATTTTATTAAAATGGATTTTCAGTATTTAATGCAAATCCCAAAATAAAACAGTTATGCTAGCTTTTTAATATCTCACATGACATGTCAAAGAAATGTGTTATACTGCCAGCTCATACATTTCATTAAAACATAATATGAAATGAAACTGGCAACATGCAAAAGGAAATTATACATAACTGAAATATGTATAATATGTATTTCCTTTGTTGTGGAAATATCTTGTTTGCAATTCCATAATCTCAAATAGTGTAAAAATCATTTATTTGAACAATAACTGTTTTTCTAGGTTCATACAATATACTGAATCAAAAGTTTGGGATCACATAATGTATTAACCCAAATTATAATTCACTATTTTTATGCTTGATTATATCAAGGGATAATCATTCTATTTCTGGACATTAATTATTTGAATCACTTTTTTCAATGTGGTTAGTATTCAGTTTTTACACATTTAAGGCAAAAGGCTACCTATTTCTGCCTCCTGAGGCAGTATTTTAATAACAACTTCAAAGAAATGTTCAAATAAACAGTTAAAATAACCCAGCACAAAACGTTCAGGCCATCTCTGCATGTCTTTTTTTCTTGGTAGTGGAACGGGCCACTTGGGAACCTCGCTCAGGACAAGCTCTAGTCGTGTTGCCGAGGCTCAGGAGCCCCAATCTTGGATTATACACACACACACACAAGTGCGGGCCTAAGCAATGGGTGCAAATTGTGGCTCTCCAGTTCCAACACCTTGGTTTTTCAAGACTTTTAAATGCAAGAAGAAACTGTATATGCAAATGGAAGGAGCAAAGAAAAAACGGGAAAGGGGTCAATGTAGATTTACACACACACACACACACACACAAGTGCGGGCCTAAGCAATGGGTGCAAATTGTGGCTTTCCAGTTGGCAACACCTTGGTTTTTCAAGACTTTTAAATGCAAGAAGAAATTGTATATGCAAATGGAAGGAGCAAAGAAAAAACGGGAAAGGGGTCAACGTAGATTTACACACACACACACCATACACACACATATGTGCGGGCCTAAGCAATGGATGCAAATTGTGGCTTTCTAGTTTGCAACCCCTTGAAATTTCAAGAGGGCCAACTTTGAAATGCAAGAATAAATTGCATTGGCGGGATAATTGGTTTTTGTACTGCGTGGGATTGCCAAGCCTCTGGATTTTTTTGATCTTGTGATGCACAACGGTCGTAAGTGTGAAAAATGGCCACAGGTCACTTTATTCAGTGCCCCTCTCCCCTTATAACTTTGATCACCAAACAAACGCTTGTAAGTCACCCATATTTGGATCAGTGTTACTCAACCTTGGCTCATTTAAGATGCATGTGGACTTCAATTCCCAGAATTCCTATATCCCAGCCAGCCATATAGATTTGCACAAACACACACATGCCTAAGCAATGGATGCAAATTGTGGCTTTCCGGTTTGGCAAGGCAACACCTTGAAAATGTCAAGGAGTCCAATTGCGGTTTAAATGCAAGAATAAATTGCGTTTGCTGCTTTGGCTTGTGCAGCAGTTTTGCAAGGGATGTGTGTACAAACGTTTTATAATTTTGCAGCTTAAAGGGATGGGAAGAGAGGAGTATATTGTATCTTGTATATTGCATATAAAATTATACGCAGCAATGTTTTACCTGTAAATGGCTTTTTTTTTTGTTTTTATCCACAATAATTCGTGCGCTAACAACCGCTTTAAACTTACTGTAAATTTCAGCCACAAATTCTCATAGATTCCATCACAAATTGACTTCCGTGGACCTTACGTCATACCTACAGTAAGTGGTCAGTAGAGGGGTTGTGCATAATGCACAAATGTGCCTATTGTTCCTGTCCTTGCATTTTGCATTTTGTACAGTATTCGTGTTTTCGTTGTCTTGGCAAATTCTAATAAATAAATAAAATAAATATCCCAATCAAACTGAATTTAAATACACAAGTACCGCCCTCAGCCTGAAATGCAGGTTGCTAAGTGAGAAATTTGTTAAAGCAAGTTTTGGCCCGTTTTAGGGAGTTTCTTGGCGACAGTTGTTAAATGAAACGCTACAGTTGCTAAGTTTGTTGATGTGCGAATCTGGCTTCCCCATTGACTTACATTTGTGAGAAGGTTGCAAAAGGGGATCCTATGACCCCAGGACACTGCAATCGTCGTAAATACGAGCCAGTGGACAAAGATCTGAATGTTGATCCCATGACCACGGGGTTGCTGCGACGGTCGTAATTGTGAAAAAAGGCGATAAGTCACTTTTTTCAGTTCCATTGAAACTTCAACCACTAAACAATCTCTTGTAAGTCCAGAAGTATCCCTGTACTATATAGATCAATGTTTCTCAACCTTGACCCTTTTAAAAGGTGTGTGAACTTCATCTCCCAGAATTCCCCAGCCGGCATATAGATTTACACACAAACAGACACACACACACACACACACA
>JAEANM010002485.1:0-24466 GCA_017656035.1 Myanophis thanlyinensis | reverse complement strand
TCGGGAAACGGCTCAAGCTCCGTCAGGAACCTATCAGGATCCATCAGGCGCCTGGGGCGGAACCATTTTATTGGCTCTGTCTCCCTGCAGTGGGGGGGGTTGATGACTTCCTTTTACCAGTCCTCAGTAGAAAGCATCCTCACTCACTACATTACAGTGTGGTATGCCAGCCTGACAGCCACTGATGGAAAGATATTACAGAGGGTGATGATAAAACAGCACAAAACTGGGCTGTCCCAATACCACTTGACATCGCTAGGACTCGCTGTCTTAGAAGAGTGAGGACTCACACCCTGGTCAGCTCTTCTTTATACTCTCCTTGCCATTGGGAAGGAGATATAGAAGCATAGGCAGCTGTACAAACAGGCTGAAGAACAATTTTTATCCGTGGGCTGTCAGACTTCTGAATGGAAAATAACTTTATAACAACAATACGGTTAACTTGCGCGGCTGGCGCAATGTGCAATAAGTTTACACGATGCATAAGGATTGTGTGTTTATTATAGGATTCATGGGTTTAGGGATGTTGTGTTGTATGTGAGTTGTATTGGGTTGGGGGGTTACACGAGGGAGGATCAGCCAATCTCGCTGTACACATGTTGTACTCTGACAATAACGGAGTGAACTGAAGTGAATTGAAGCATTTCTTGCTAAAGGAGATTGATCTTAAATCAATAAAGCAAGCAATGGTTATTAGTGTACTAGTCGTATTTAAACAATTTATATGCCTGCCTTTAAGATTTAGTGGGGAGGGTTACAACGAAAAAGACAAGTATGCTTTTTCTGGAGTTTCACGCTCAGGAAAATATGCATAATAGATCCCTCGTATAAATTTACTCAGAAACAAGTTCCACTTTACTCTTCTAGATGGCAGCTGAGTACAAGCGGAGTAGGCGGTGCTTTGAAGCCGAGCTGGGATTAACCCTGAAATACGATCCAGGTTGTCAATAGTGCCGAAAAACGGTCATTTTCTCTTAGGTGTCGATTCTTCCCCTCTTCAAATTAAACTATAGTTAGTGTAGGAAGCCGCCTCCGCTTTGCCCACGCTAGCAGTTAAGTCAGCCCGCGCTTGGAGGTCAGGTCTGGGGGGAGGCGCTTCCGCTTCAACCGGTCAAAAGGGAGCGGCCCCATCTAATAACACAGGGGTGGCAACGGTGGCCCCTTTACAACCTGTGGACTTCAGTTCCCAGAATTCCTGAGCCAGCATAGCTGGCTGAAGAATTCTGGGATTTGAAGTCCACAGCTCATAAAAGGGCAACAGTTGCCCACCCCTGTAATAGGGCATGTGCGGGGGGCGGGGCGGGGGGAAACAAACCGCAGCTCTTACCCGCCCCTTACAGCCATTGGTCAAGAAACCTGGACTGTGGAAAGGTACTTCCGGAGTGCAGAGCGTCTACTTCCGGGCCCGTTTTTTTTTTTTTAAACTTTAAGCACAATAAAATGGCGACGTCTCTGGGATCCAACACGTACAATCGGCAGAACTGGGAGGATGCGGTAACAATGTGCTCCTTTGGGTTTGGGTGCCTTGGCTTTGGTAGGAGGCGGGAGTGGGTGGCTTTGAATCGGGCGGTCCACCGTTGACACCGCCGGGCTTCGATCCGTTGCTCGAGAAGGGATGTCGGAAAGCGTGCCGGGGCCGGGGCTGCCGCCTGCTCTGAGCTTCTTCCTGCGGCAGGATAGAGAAGCCGAGGTCTCCGGAGCAAGGCAAGCTTCCTCTGTCAGTCCGGTCATGGCTGTCCCGAAGGTGCTTTTTCCGGAAGCAGCTGGGTTTATTATCTCCCTCCAACCATCCTGTCAGAACTGAAGAAGCTTCTTGGAGGAGAAGGGAAACGTCTTCAAAGAAAAAACAAGGAAGTCCAGTTGCCTCCTGAAAAAGCACCTTTGAGACTTAGAGCATTTAGTTCCTGTGGCTCTTCATGTGTGATTGGGAGAGTTGTGTCGTTTTTCTCTTTCTTTTTTTAATCTACGGCCCTTTTGGTGTAGGACAGGGTAGTGATGAAGTGTGTTGTTATCTTGGTCTTGGAATAATTGCACTTTTTCCCCTGTAGGATTTCCCTATTTTGTGCCAGACCTGTCTTGGAGAAAACCCCTACATCCGAATGGTATGTTGTTTGTGAGGGAATGATATTTAAAACACAGGATAAAGATAAAAGGAAAACGTTAACTTAGCTGGATGCATAAAGGCAACATTAAAGCAAACTAGAACTTCATTTCATAGTTCTTCATGTTTAGCCTGGCAAAAGATCTATATACTCACCATGTATGAGTAGCTTTTTTAAGTACATTAATCGAGAGATTTATTTGTGCCTATATGTATCCTTTTTGGTACATTAAAACCTAGTTCTAACTTGGAAGAGCATGACAAGCTAAAATTTCTTGGAGATCAAGAAGTAGATTTCTGATAGAACAGTGATCACTAGACTCATTTGGAAGATGAAGAGCAAACATTTCTTCCATGCTATTGTTTTGATTTTAGTAGTGATTGGAGACTGGTATGCATTGTCTTCTGTTGATCTGAAAGATGGAAGTCATGTGCAAAATACAAATGAGCTTCTTGGATAGTGATGAAAAAACACATTTTGATTTTTGAAATATATTGTCTTGGGATAATTATCTATTGTAATACGTTTCTTCCTCCCTGTATTTTAGACCAAAGAAAAATATGGAAAAGAATGCAAGGTAGGTTTTCCATTTGGAAAAAAAAACTTATGTAATTGTAAAAAATGACACACAAGAAGTAGCTTGTGGTTCTGTGAATTGTGGTAATTTTGCTGTTACTTAAGAAATTGTATAAGCCTGGCCATCATCTTAAACTAATATTATTTGGTTGAACTTAGAATATTATGTGAATCCCAAGCATATTTGATTAACTTAGATTAATTTGGATGTGGAAATTCAGTCGGGTTAGTGTTATTATCAAAACATAAATTAGCTGTTTTTCTTTAAATTTAAGTATCTTGGTTCTAAAGATAAGCATTTAAACCATAAGGGTACTTTAGGCAGTGGAATGTGTATGTGATAAAAAAAAAACTGAGAGCAACATATCCAGCATCTCTCAATCTTTGAATAATATGATATGTTCTTTTTAGGAAAGGTGGTACTATCTTCAATGTTTACCTTTTAGTTTTTATTTCAACAAGTAAGACTGAATCTTGCAAAACAGATCTTTCAGACCACAGTATATCCCATTAATAATGGGAAATTATATATGGGTCTGTATGCCTAAATTGAGATACTGACTTAACATTTATTTATTTGGATGTATAATTTATTTGGATGTGCAATATGTCAGCCAGCTAAAATTGCATAGAATATAGGCATGATAGAAATATTTTAAATAAAAAATGCATTAAAATGGATTTTGGTTAGGTACATTAATGTCATAATGGTTTCAGATCTGTGCCAGACCGTTCACAGTTTTTCGTTGGTGCCCTGGTGTTCGTATGCGTTTTAAGAAGACTGAAGTGTGCCAAACATGCAGCAAGTTGAAGAATGTTTGTCAAACTTGCCTTCTTGACTTGGAATATGGTTTGTAGTTATCATTTTACATTAAATCAATAAATACAAAATTAGCACATTATTGTTCTAGTACACTATCAGTAAGCTGCTGTTATTGGAAATCAGAGTCTGCATAGCTGAAGTTCTGCAAGGTTAAAAAAACAATGACATAAATAGCACTAATTTATCAGTTTGGAGAAATGGCAGACATTACTGATAGTGCTTAATAGTAAAAATAAAGAAGGGTTTGTCATATAAATTATTAGATAAAGTCAATTCATGTTCCACTGTTTTGAATAAAACAATACTGGAAGCTCTGGTTGAAATTAAAAATGGTAGCTTTCATTTTTTTTCTCCAAAGTTCATCCCACTAATAAAGGTGGAGAGGCCAGAAAAATATGTAATAAATCCCCACATAGTTCTTTTAATATCCTGGTCTCTCTATTCTTTTCCTCTTTGAGGCATTGCAATTACGGTAGTTTTGAAGTACTGTTAGAAAATCGCTTAGGTTGAATATTTTTAGGGACATCTGTTTGAGTAGTAATTGTAGATCAGATAAATCAGTTTGTTTTTTTCCACTTTGCCCAAGGTTACTTTGTACAGTATTCCTATCTGCTCCAATTTGACCATTTTTAAAATGGTAATTACATTTTAAGGCATTTCTGTCTTAATACCATAGAAGTTTATGTGTGTTTCAGAATGATGTACAGCTGGTCCTCAACTTACAACCACAATTGAGCCCAAAATTTATGTTTCTTAAGTGAGAAATTTGTTAAGTGAGTTTTGCTTCATGTTACAAGTTCTTGCCACATTCATTAAGTGAAACACTGCAGGTGTTAAGTTAGCAACACAGCTGTTATGTTAATGTGGCTTCCCCATTGACTTTGCTTGTCAGAAGGTTGCAAAAGGTGGTCACATGGCCCCAGGATACTGCAACCATCATAAATGTGAGTCAGTTGTCAAACAACTGAATGTAAACCACATGATCATGGGGATGCTGCAGTGATCATAAGTGTGAAAAATGGTCATAAGTAATATGACAGTTGTAACTTTGGTCACTAAGATTGTTGTAAATCGAGGACTACTTTTACTAATGTATCTGTATTTAGCATCTTTTTATTCTTTGAACCTGAAGTGCTGCACAGCCCCAATATGATGTTACATAGCTGAACATGTGTTAAAAGAGAATTGGAACATAGCTACCTGTATATGGAAATAAAATCTCAGTGTCTCAGTGGGAGAAATAATTTTGTAAAAAATTGATGAAGGAAATTCATGTGATGGCATGTTACCCAAATATAGATACACCTCATTTAACAATGGTAATCGGGACCAGAAACTCCATTGCTAAGCAACACAGTCGTAAGTTATAAAATGATGTGACTATGCTGCTTAGTGTCAGCAGTTCCAGCAGTGCAGTGCTGTTGTTAAATGAGGGTCGTTGAGGTCTCGTGTATTCAACTTCCAATTTTCTGCCAAATTCGCCATGCTTGGGATACCAGCATAAGAGGTCTCAAATCGCAATCATGTAACCATAGAAACTCTGCAACAGCTGTTAATATGAAGTCCAGTTGTAATTACATTCATTCAGTATCATAAGTTTGGGTATTAAATGAAGACCACTTACAATGTTAGCAATGTAGATTTCTACAGGATCTGAGATTTGAGTGCCATGGATATTTATGGTACAGTAATATCAAAGTTAATGTGGATTTTAAAAATAATTATGTTAGATAGGCCATATTAATAATATGGGATAGATACAAATCCAGGTTGTGTCAGAAAACACCTTTGTGGCTCTCAGCACAAGAAACATAGATGAGAAATAAGAGGCAAACACAAATGGCTAAATTATGATGAGATACTAGAATTTTGTCAAGAGAAATACAAAATAAAGGAAACAATTGGTGGCTGATGGATCTAGTTGACAATGATTCTCTTATTTACGTTTATCAGAAGGATTTAAAGTAAGTAAAAAAGTTTATGGTATTGAACATTGTAGGACTGATTTTGAAATTGAATTTTGTACTAACGATGAACACGTAATTGCCAAAATGCATAAACTTTTATTGAAATTTGAAATAGAAAAAGAATGAGTGTAATAATGTATAATAAAGTAGACTAAAATTTGGCTATAAATGTACAGATTATATAGTTATGATTTATGGTGTCTGATTATTAAAAAGGATAGATTAGAGAATGAATAGTGTCATGATGTAACTTTAATGAAAGAAGTAAATTTATTATTTTTGAAAAATATCTTTGATTTTCGCTTTGTATCAATTGTGTTTTGTTCCTCAATATTAGGTTTACCTATTCAGGTTCGTGATGCTGGACTCTCACTTAAAGATGATATGCCTAAGTCTGATGTTAATAAAGAATATTACACCCAAAATATGGAAAGAGAGGTGAAGAAATGATTTTTTTTTGTAGAGTAAATTAAATGAGCCCAATATTTGGACATGAACTTTCTTGGTATTACTGTATACCCCTCGAACCACGAGTGGGGTGGCATATAAATTGAATAAAATAAATAACCACCCCTATCTGTCTGCTTTTCTAGATCATGAATTCAGATGGCACTCGACCTGTTGGTGCTCTTGGAAAGGCAACATCTACCAGTGACATGCTGCTAAAATTGGCTCGAACCACCCCTTATTACAAGCGTAACCGCCCTCATATTTGTTCATTCTGGGTGAAAGGAGAATGTAAAAGAGGAGAAGAGTGTCCTTACAGGTATAACGTAGTGCAGAAATTTATTAATTTTACAGTTTTAAGTTGCCTGACAAGTGGGCTGCAAAATTGGATGGATGAAAAATTGGAAGGTTTCAAGAGTTCAGGCAGTTACCCAAAAGAGAATAATGCATATAAACTGACAAATCCAGAAAATTAATTTTCACTCACAACAATCTATTGCAAAGTGACTGTGGACTAAGGGTCTAATAGAATCCTTGCTTCTATGGCAACCTCATAATTATTCCACTGGGTCTCATGCTATTACTACTGAGACAATAGTTGTAATCTTTAGATAACACTTGCTAAGTAATCGACTGATGACTGAGAAATTTGCAGCAATGGTGCTTTTTTAAAAAATCCCAATAATTGCATATTATAAAAATTTCTAATATTTGCATACTATGTAATTTTAAGTTCTCTGTATGTTACATTGCCAAATTAGTGCCACAGTTTAGAAGGCTAGATGAATCAAATGAATTTAACCACTTTTAACAACATATTGTACAATATTGCTTCTGACCCTTTAGACATGAAAAACCTACAGATCCGGATGATCCTCTTGCAGATCAGAACATTAAAGATCGCTACTATGGTATAAATGATCCTGTGGCTGACAAGCTCCTCAAGCGAGCTTCTACAATGCCTCGTCTAGACCCCCCTGATGACAAGACCATTACAACCCTGTATGTCGGTGGTCTAGGCGACACTATCACTGAATCTGATCTTAGGTATGTCTATTGTGTGCTTCATTTCTTGATAGTGTTATAACTGGTTTTCTGAGATTGTCAGTAATAAGTGATTCGTTCGGGTTTGGTCAAAAGTGTATCTACAGCATTAGATATCAGCATACACAATTTGCTTCTCAAAGCTTCACTTTTAGCTTTTATGTACATTTGACATCACTTTTTTTTTTAATGGAGTCCTCAGCTTGAACTGAGGAAAGAAACTCTGTCCCACCCTTGACTTTTCTGGTAATAAACTGGCATATCTCTGAGTCAACATAGAACATTGTATTTTGAGAAGATGTTTATCATGTTTATGTGTCTTGTTCCTCCGAAATATCACCATCTTACTATTCTATTTACTAATGGTTCTTTGGCAATATTAGCAAATCATACAGTATTTTACTGATACATTAGCGTGAAATACTGTTTTATTAATCTGTTACTTTATGTTTAACATGGTATATACTGTATATAGTAACAAATTATTTTAGATTGATTTTTTTTAAGAATTTTAAATACCATTAAATATATATAATTAATTGGTAAACTATTTAGAGGCAAACTTTATTTACTGGCTATAAAAGCCAATTCAGTTTTGTATGACAAGTGTGTGTGAGAGAGAGACCATGTATTACAGTATCTGAATGTTTCCTCTTCAGGAATCACTTCTATCAGTTTGGTGAGATTCGGACAATAACAGTGGTCCAGAGACAGCAGTGTGCATTTATCCAATTTGCTACCCGGCAAGCTGCAGAAGTAGCAGCAGAAAAATCCTTCAACAAACTCATTGTGAACGGCCGCAGGCTTAATGTGAAGTGGGGCAGGTGAGTGAGTGGTCAGGAAAAAAGAGTGAAAGCAATATATGTTTTTTCTTCCACTTTTCCATCCAGTACAATTGTTAACTTTGAAGTTAATTATTTGTAACTTAACAATGGGTCATAATTATGGTGTCTTTTCCTGAATTTCAGGTCACAAGCAGCCAGGGGGAAAGAAAAGGAACGAGAAGGGACTACAGAATCTGGTCTAAAACTGGAACCAGTGCCTGGTCTACCTGGAGGTAAGGCAATTCTCTTCTGCCAAAGCTGTTATGACAGCCTTAGCAAAGGCTGGTATTAGCAAATACGGAGGTATTTGTTTTTCTTGATCTACCTTTGGAAGGCAGTTATGTCCCCAAAAGGGAATGAAACAAGTAGAACTTTTTGAGTTCTGTTTGATTTGAATTAAATAAAGAATTAAAACAAGTCTATGAATGAAGGCCTGGATTGTTATTTGAAGCCTATTAATTTAGTTCTTGGAAGGATAAAGAGCTAGGGTCATATTCAAGGGCTTTTGATACCTCAATATTTTTATTTATTTTACTGCTTCTGAAACCTCTCAACAGATATAGGTTGTTTATTCCAAATATGGGCTTTCCATAACAACAAGTCTATGAAGTAGTCTGGGATGAAAGAGTGACTGTATAGTTACAGTGCACTGCCTCTTCCATCTCCCAAGCCATGTTGAACCCCTAGTAAATCATGAAGATGTTGTGAGATGCTCTCTGAGCTTGGTTGTTTATTTGCAGATATTTCATTACACAACTAAATAGCATCATCGCTATATGTGTGAAGTTTTCTGGCAGGGCAAACTATCTATAAATTTACTCGCACCGATGATGCTACGTAGTAGGGTATTAAAACATCTGCAAATAACCAGGGCTCAGAGACTAGCAATAATTCCACAGTTCAACCCTGGGCTACAGCTATTCTCTTCTAGCAGAATGAAGACACTGTTGTGAAAACAGATTGAAGTAATGCTTTCTTGACCTAATTTGTTCAGATTTATGGGTACTGTGGTTGCTGAAAAAAGTTGTACAACTAACTGAAATGTTATGCCTTGCAGCTCTTCCACCACCTCCTGCAGCAGAAGAGGAAGCAGCTTCTGCCAACTACTTCAATCTTGCTCCCAGTGGCCCTCCAGCTGTTGTAAACATTGCCCTTCCGCCCCCACCTGGCATCGCACCGCCCCCACCACCAGGTAATTGTTAATTCTGATCCTGGAGAAGCAGATGCTTGATTACTGTTCTTCAAACGAACAGAATAGTATATTCTATTGTCTGAACATCTTCAGAAATTGCTAAAGAGTTTGGGACACTGTTATCATTTAAAAACTCTTGTTATTTCAGCAAGTGTTTACTTTCTTCATTTCCAGACTGTGCAAAACAAATCTTAGGAAATAAGAAAATAATTCATCCAAGTTTTCCTAGATTTTCAGATGTTCCCATATAAATCTATACAGATAGTCCTTGACTTACACCCATTCACTTGTTCAAATGTTCAAACTTGCAACAGCGCTGAAAAAAGTGATTTGTGACTTTTTCACAGTTATGACAGTTGCAGCATCCCTATGGTCACGTGATCAAAATTCAGATGCTTGGCAACTGATTCATATTTATGACGGTTGCAGTGTCCCAGGGTCGTGCCATCACCTTTTGTGACCTGGCAAGAAAAGTCAATGGGAAAGCTGGATTCACTTAACAAACCTGTTACTAATTTAAAAACCGCAGTGCTTCACTTAACTATGGCAAGGATTTGATTTAAATAGATTTAAATCATTAGTAAAAAGGCTTAATTTAAATTAACTTGATTCAAATCATAATTTTTAAAGAGCAGCTGTCATCTCTGTCCTGCAGCGGCTCTTCCTCTGATCTGTTGTTGACTCACTGACATTCCCAATATTGCAGAATATACAGCCTCTTGCTATGTAGCTAAGTTTCATTTCATGCTGAATAAACTAAATTATTAATGCATCTTAAATAGAAAACTATCTTTAGATAGAGTTTTACTCCAAAAGCATTTTATTAAAGTAAATTTGATAAAAATAAAAAAAAATCTGATTTGAATTTAAAAAAGTCATCGATTTTTATCCACCCTGATGGCAAGAAAGGTCATAAAATGGAGCAAAAGTCACTTAGCTAATAAAAATTTGGGGCTCAATTGTGGTTGTAAGTCGAGGATCACCTGTATATAATTGCCGCCATAACTCTCTTTTTAAAAATACATGTGATGCTTTGTTTTGAAATGAATTTTGTTTTGAATTTGGAAGTTATAAACCATGCAAAACTCTTCAGGTAATGTACGCTTAAAATATAATAAAAGTAAGAGTAAAAATGCAGTTAACAATAGCTGAATCAAAATATATTAAGGGCAAATAAAAATATTAAGACTCAGAATCAATTATTCCTGTACATTCCAGAGGAGTTTTTAAGTCTTGCCTTTATGTCCAAAAATCTTACTTTTACCTGGGAAATGAATCGTCCATAATCTTTTTTTTTTATCCTGCAGGTTTTGGGCCACACATGTTTCATGCAATGGGACCTCCACCTCCTTTCATGCGGGCTCCAGGCCCCATACATTATCCTTCTCAAGATCCACAAAGAATGGGTGCACATGCGGGAAAACACAGCAATCCCTAACCCCTCCTGACTCCTTTCTTATTTTTCTTTTGACAAGACATTTAAATTTGTAGCATATCACATACAGTTACAATAAATTTCCCTTTTTTTCCTGTGCACCCGGCACAGATTTAATCTTATTGTGTTTCACAGCAACAAAAAACGATCCCTTGTATAATAACCAGCAATCTTAACCAAGGTTGTGGAAGGGGAAGGAAGAAAAGGATGGGTTTCTGTTTAAAAAAGAAAGAAAGAAAGAAAAGAAGCAGCATAGCTATGAATTTTTTTTTAAAAAAAGCAACCCAATTTTATTAGCATTTGCAAACACCATACATGTATTCCATTTTGCACACCCCTGGTAAGTCTTTTGGCTTATTGTTATGTTAAGTTTGCTGATTGCCAGTCAGTCAACAGTGGAATTGACCCAAACCTGTTCAGTTCTTGGTCACACTTTCACAGCTCAGTTTCTCTATCACTGTTGAAATTAGATTCACATTCCTCTTGCACTGAGCTGAACTGGCAAAATGTAGAAGGTCCCAGCAGACTCCCATCAAGATCATGCAGATGGTGTGCCACTTTGTATCAAAGCTGTTTCTGTCATTCATGATCTTGGCTGTAATACATGTTATCGAAATGTTGAGACAGCAGTTCTGCATGCTTGCTAATCCTCTGTTATGGAGGAAGTGACCCGGAGTAAAAGTTCCACGGTCTTCATTTGTTACTATAACGTATGGTTTATTCCTGATTCAAATGTTTGATTACTGATGGTTGTTTTAGATATATGTTTCATTATTTACTTTGTACCATCTTTCTTTGCCCTCGATCTGTAATGTGTCTTAGTAAAGAAAATCATATTTTTTACCTATTCTCAAGGTTCATTATTTTTAAAGAAAATCTTCCTAATTGGTTTTCTCAGTGATGTTTGAACCTAGCTTTTAGCTTATTTATTTGTTAAATTAATTTGCTGCCTATCTTGCCATGGGGCTATTCTACCTGGCTTACAATCATAAAAAGGAAGAAAATGAAAGTGTAAACAGAAGTAAAACAATAAATAAACAAGGAACACTATAAGAATCATCATTTTAGCCATTGTCTTCCACTGTAGGATGAAGGCCTCTTCTGCATGTTTCCAACCAATGTGGTCCTGAGCTTTCTTTTGCAAATTGGGCTTGCAGTAATTGCCGATGTCTATCCGTGATAACCAAAACAATAGATGGATGGATGGAGAGCAGAAAGCAATGGGAGGGGAGGTGGAGTCTGCCATCAATCCAGCACCACCTCTACTGTGTAACCCCATTTGGCTCCCAGACCAACTGGCAGAGCCAGGTCTTTAGGTTCTTGCAGAAGGATAGGAAGTGGGGTGGGGAGGCAAATCTTACTTTAAAAAGTAAGGCAGGTGTTGTAGCAGAGAAGGCTGTTCTGGTCAGAGTTCTTTGGCCAGCAGGATCCAAGTAGTCCCTCTCTGCCGGCATGAGCAGGATAGGCTTATCCTGGTGAGACAAGGCAGTTCATCATGGACCTATGCCATTAAGGGCTTTAAAGGCCATAACTTAACACCTTGAACTGTATTATGAAACAGACTGATAGCCGGTGAAATTTGCAGACCTGAAGTGTAACGTGGGCCATTCTTAAGCGCCCCAAAGACTGCTTTCACTGCAGCGCTTTGCATCAACTGAAGTTTCTGAATGGACTTCAAGGATAGCCACTTGCAGAGTGCATTGCAGTAGTCCAGGTGAGAAGTGACCACAGTTGCATAATTGCAGCTATCCAAAATGAATATATATTCTTCAATGTTGGCATCATAATCCAGACTGGTGGAAAGATAGTAATAAATCTATCACACCATGCATTTCAACTTTTAATGCTGTTGACAGCTGAAACTGAAATTGCGGGGTTATAATACTCATGTTCTTATTCTGGCAGTTTTAGTTTCCAGACTTTATAAAGAAGGTGAACTAAAAGATTCAGAGAAATGAGTTGCAAGACAAGAACAATAGTTGTAATAGATTTGATATATATATATTTATTTTCTAGCAACTTAACATCTAGCTTTGATCTCTTTCTCAAAAAAACCCCCAAACCCTGGGTATTTAATCAGACATAAACTAGACGTAAACAAATCCACATTTGAACCATCATTTCTTTCAAAACAACAACAACATGAAATTCAGTTCATTTCAACCTGCTTTATTTTATTTGAAATTTAATTTCAATTTAATGAAATAGATCTGAGTGGCAATCAGATCACAAAAGAAAACACTTCAACAAATCTGTAAATGTTAGCAAGGTTAAAAAAAACATTTTGCCATCATTAGAACCATTCTACAGGCTCTCCGTTCATACATTCCAACCCTTATGCCAGATGGAATAACCAGGACATGAAAGGGCACCAGCGTTGGGGGCAAATCTAATCTCAAGTAACCATGAGAGAAAAGCTCTCTTCTTGAGTCTTGCCAGATGGCACTGTAATTGGGGCCTGTAGCTTGCCTCTTCTGCTGGATCTGATAGGCCAGGTAAACAATCAGAGAGAGGCTTTATATGTCCTGCATATTTTTATACTACAGTACTATATCTTCTCATATCCCTTGATACATGTTCATTTTAAAAAGTTTTTGTTTTTTTGCTCTTTGGATTTAACAATCACTTTAATTCCTTGTTTCAATATTTTAAGCAATCATCCTACTATGAACTACATGGTTTGTTACAGTTTGTAGTCAAAATGGCACCAGGCAGGAGCTTTTAACAATAAGCAATAAGCCAAAGCTGCTATTTCAGCTTTCATGATGTGAGAAGATTTGTCTATTTCATGTTCAATTTTTTTTATCTTCTGGCAATTATTTTTTTAATAACTGGGCGGCAAGCAGGCATTGATCTTGGGATAAGAGATACAACTGTGAGACAGTCTCTACAGATCCTCTGATTCAGGCATCACATGTATCCATCCTTGAGGTGTTCTATTGAAGCTGGGTCTCTGTGAAAGTAGCACCACATCATTCATGGCATCTGCAGGAGGCACAACTCCCTCCAACCCAGGGAATGCGTCAATCAGTAACGGCCCACCAAATGGTGTAGGAGTCCTATAAGGAAGATGAGATGTTCAAGACCATTGGCAAACAAAGCATTCCAAAAACATAAGTGGGGAAAATATTTTCTGCCGATACAACACAACCTGCAAGTGTCAAATGCAGCTAGCCATTAGCAAATTAAGCCACAATTTAAAAGTTCCTCATGGTTTGCTAGTCAATATTTAAAATGTTCTGGCTGAGCAAATTTTATTGCATTGTGTTTGTATTAGGGCTGCAAAACTGATCAAGGGCACGTTCCGTTTGACTTTCTTTTCTACAGTAATTTCTAATGCCAGATTTGTTCTGTGAGCTGCTTATCAGTTTCACAGCTAAGCCGGTGAATTGCTTGGTATGAAATGTAAACACATTTCTTTCAAACCATTTGTGTATACTGCCATGGTGTTTTCTGCACACTGGTGTGTGGGTGTGGGTTTATGCACGTATGATCACAAAACAAATGATGCATTGTTCTTGACCAATAGTCAACCCAGAATAGTGAGTCTATTCTCAAAATCTTATTTTGACCTCATCCAGAAAAACAGTTATTTAATTCTGTAGTGAAATAGTACAGTATAAATTATACAGATGAACAATGGAGTATTTTCAATTCTGGGTTGCATAAATACTATTTCAGGCATATTTTGCTTCTTGTCATTTTTGCTACTCAGGAGGAATCTGAGAGCTCACAAATGAGCTCTCATAAACTGCATATCATAAACTGCAAAAAAACCCATGGATTTGTAGGTTTCCAATTTCTCAAATTGGTGAAATTGGACAGAAGATTTGTTTCCAAGCAAGCTCCAACAAATGAAACAGTTGCTGTAAAATTTCTAAGAAATATAAAGGTTGAAGCCATTTAAGCCATTTCTGTTTTATATTGCCAAATGCCTACAAATGGAAGCTTGCAGCTTTTGGCATCTTCTCACTCTTTGGAGAGACTGAGCTGATTTTTCTTACTGTGAGATCTGTGAATTGTTTTTGTTTTTACATTTTGTATAGGTGGCTGGACATATTTGAGTGCAGAGAGAGAACATAGTAGAGCAGACCTGGGCATTTTATGGCTCTTAGGTCATATCGGCCCTTTGGCTGTCCCTGTCTGGCCTGTGGTATTGGAGGAGGCAGCCTTAGTGAGAGAGGGCAGGATGTCCTCAGGGCAGGTGGGGAAACAGTGGCAGTAGCCCTCCACAACAATCCCATTACTCATGTGGTCCCTTGAGAAAATTAATTGCCCACCCCATAGTTTAGACAGAGAAGACTATGCTATAAAGTAATCTCCATTCTTTTTAAATTATGGTTCCATGCATTTTGGGGTGTTCTGCTCTGATTCAGGTTTATAATGTGTCAGGAAGCCAGGATGGTGTCTTCTTAGAAATCATAGCATAATAGCCCAGATGGAGTTTCCAAAATATTTGTTATTTATAATATATCTAGGTAATTTTGCATTAACTTGAGAAAAGATTAATGTAGGATAGCACAATAGTTTTCATGCATATTCCATTTCAAAATTTCACCTTTGGTGTTCAGTCTGGCTTTCCAGGGTACCAAACTTCCTATCACTCCAGGTATTAAAGTTCCAGGTATTAAACTCCTCTTCCTGCAAGGCTCACTGGCCATAAATTCCTCTCAATGATTCAGAGTATTAAATGCTCTATCTTCTGTGCTGAGCAGACTCTCAGAAAAACAAGGAATCTGCTCTTGTAAAATCCAGCAATCAGAAAAAGTTAAGATGTTGATGAGCTATACCAGTGGTGGAATTCAATGTTTTTTACTACCGGTTCTGTGGGCGTGGCTTGGTGGGCATGGCTGTGTGATCATGTGACTGGATGGGCAATTTCTGTAAGCAGGGCAATAAAGATTAGGCTAGAAACAACACCAGAATGTTTTTTTCCTGCCTTCCTTACAGGATTAACCCTGTAAAGTGGGGAAAAAAACCAAAAGATTTCATCTAACAACTGGTTCTCCGAACTACTTAGAAAATTTACTACCAGTTCTAGTGAACTTGCTAGAACCTGCTGAATTTCACCTCTGAGTTATACCCGTAGCAGGCTTAATCAGTATGGTCCATAGTGAAGGATACAAGTGAGCTATTTCTGGAAGGATATACATTTTCTTTCATGCTTTAAAGAGCTCAAATTTGAAAATATGCATATTAAGTCTTATAGCAAAGCAGTAAACCACCTAATTACCATCTATAGCATTTATGGGGGGGGGGGGGGGAAGCAAAAGAAACAGAGCAAGCCTTTTTTTACCTGTTGAAATTCCTAAGGTCCAAATGATTCATTTTTCCGGGCTCAGGCAAATGGTTTTCCATATCTACCTGGTAATCAGCATTGCAGAAGAAATTTCCCCAGGGAGACTGATAACATTTGGGAATTGCAGTTCGATTAAATTTTTCTGGTGGAACTTCTTTTAGCGGTCCAGAATAGCCTGCAATAGGGATTGTCCAATAAAACAACGGTTTTAAGTAATGTGACGCCAAAACTTCAATGATGAGTTTCAGATTGCTTATTTCTGGAAAAAGCTAACACACGTAACAGAGAAAAATAGATTTCGTTAGTTCCAAGTTGTGGAAAAACTTCATCAGCAACATGTTCTGCTTCTAGAGTGCCTCTTCAGTTTCACACACTTTTAACCTTGTTATCAGTGACAGTTGTTGCAGTCTGCAGTTTCTTGAATACTTTGGCACTACAGTATGTATTTCTGAATCTAACCTCAATTGCTACCAAGAAGTAGTTAATGGCTGTCATTATCCTGTTGCACTTCTGCCCTTCATTCATTGTCTCAATTAATATATCAGAACGAGAATCAGCCTTGGCTTCTTTACAATTAAAGATAAGTCTTCATTTTTTAAAAAAGTTACTCATCAATTTCCTAATCAATCACAATTTGCCAACTATGGATGGACAATCCTTTGCTCCATTTTGGTTTTAAAAAATGCTCCCAGCTTATACTTGGAGATGAATCAGAACATGACTATAAGGATGATGAGGGGGTATTCTTCAGTATCATTGAGATAAAATGTTGGGAATGTAGTATCTCTTTGTCATGCAAAGAATTTATATGATGGAACAATAAATGTTTTAAAAAAGGACACTATAGGATCCATCAAAATCAACCTGCCTTCCTACTTATTCAGCAACAACAAGAACTGCATCAGATGACAGTATCAAGGAAATGGACAATCTCCAATCTGCCTGGATGTTTTTGAGCACCGGCAACTGTCTATATTCCTCATCAAATTATCTATATTAAGAGAAGGATGGTGCTCTATCAATTTGTCTTTCCAGGCTGATCACGTTTAAGTAAGTCCCTGTTTGCTGCTAATAAACAGTAACTCACAATGTAAATAACACAGACCTCCCCATGACAATACTATGAACAATATGAGCAGCAAGTCATGATTATGTGGACATTTATGCCGTTTCCTCCACTACCACTACTCACAATTTATCCTTTTATTTTTGAGTTTATGATGGACTAGTGTAGCATTTCCCAACTTGGTTCCCTACAGATACGACTAACTTCTAAGTAGTCTAAGTCAGCAGCAAATGCAATATGTGGGAATTCCCACAGGCTAGAAAGTCTGAGTCAAGTCCAGCAAGCTTTTCTTCCTTGATAGGGACAGCTTGGAGTAGTGAAGAGCTTCTTACCTGGAGCAATTGCACTGGGGTTTAAGGCTTTGCTCATCCGCAAGACTTTGTCTGTTTTTTGTGGTACTTGGGGAGGTGCTCCCTTTCCAGAAATCTCCATGTGATTTAGGTCATTCTGATAATTTTCTTTGCCCTCTGTGGAGTGAGCAGACTGGCAGACAAAGGAGAACATGCATAAGAGGTAAATATTTTCTGTTAGACAAAATACCCAATTAGAAGCAATGGAAAAATGTAGGTGAGAGAAAAGAATTTTTCAGGCAATGTGGTGAGTAACTGCTTTTAAACCATTCTCTCCCACTTGGAAAGATAATTTCATCCATTGCAATTATACACAAACATGTCCCCCCAAAATATCTGCAGTTAATCTTCATTTTATTATTCTCTTCCCTCTCTCCAGATTTGCCTTGAATTGCAAAATAAATAAATAAATACAAATAAAAACATTCACAAGACTTAACTTCACATAATTCCTGCTCCTAAAACAATATTGTTAAAGGCTGAAAATATATTTATATATTGCAACTGTATACTATCATGGTTTCTAGAGCAATTACTTACACAGTACCAAAACAGAAAAAAGTATGATTAAAAAGACACCAATTTACATAACATGTGCCTATGCTCAAGTGTACAGATGCAAATTCAGACATAATTACTGTAATTTAAAATTTTCATATTTCTCACCATACATATGGTGAGAAATATGAAGGAGCATATAACTTGAATGCCTTATGAGAATTCTGCCATGTGCTTACAATTTTTTTGAACTAATATAGATTATTAAGAATGGGGAGGATGCCTAAAAATAGAGGACTGTCTATTGATAGCATTTGCAATAAAGGGGATTCATCTATGACAGGGATGTCAAACTCAATTTCATTGAGGACTGTATCAGGGTTGTGTTTAACCTACGGGGCCCGGGGTGGGGATGGCCAGGGTGGGCGTGGCCAGCTTGACATCACTCTTGTTGGGGATGCCTGTAGTGGCCCGAGTGCTCTGTCAGTCAAAATGGGCTCCTGAACTCCATTTTCGGCTGCCACGGCCTCCTGCAACCCGCAGGGCCGCCCTGGATCTGGGCCTGCAGGGCCACCCTGGAACCAGCAAAGAATCAGGTGCGGCCTGCTCAAGCTTTTCACTGACAAAGGGTTTCAGGAGGCCGTAGCAGTTGAACATGGAGCTCGGGAACCCATTTTCGCTGGCAGAAACATCACAGGCTGGTTCTTTGTTGTTTCCAGGGCGGCCCCACAGGCCAGATCTAAGTACTCCGCATGCCAGATTCAGCCCCCAGGCCTTGAGTTTGACACCCCTGATCTATGAAGTAGGTCAAATAACACCGAAATAGTTTCCTTCAAAGAGTCTTCTGGTGTATATAGCCTGGTAATTGTTCAGCCTTGCAAGAGTGGATAATCTGAAGCCCTTTTTTGGTGTTTCTTCAAGCTCCTTCTATCTACAATTGATAAAATCAAAGGGTCCTGCCATTTTGTGACAACCTTCACAAAAGCACTAAAATATATCAATTTTTAAAAAGGTGGAATTGCCAAAACTCCTTACTAAACCTGTCAGTAGCAAGAGGAATCATGTGACACCATGCTTTTTGCAGCCACCATCCCCACCCCCAATTTCAATTCAATTCAATCCTTTATTGTCAATGCACAACGTTCTCCAGCGAAATTGAATGAGCCTCCATTGGTACAGTCACACAAAGCACAGAAACACAGAATACATTCAGATACATAATAAATCTGTACAAAAGATCAGTGTAGCCTTAGAGGGCTCTGCCACCATAGTTTATTTCATTGTCATTGCGCTTTGTACAACGAAATTAAATGCTATCTTCAGTGTACATTATAACCACAAAATAAAACACAGACACACATCCTTCACGTTCTATAAAATTGAAAACCCCTGATATTGCATTAATATTGCACTATACAGTAGAATTCAATATAGTTACTGCTCTGGGATAGAAGCTGTTTTTCAGCCTATTTGTTCTTGTTTTTATTGTCCTGTACCGTCTGCCAGATGGTAATAGTTCAAAAAAGGGGTGCCCAGGATGAGATGGATCTTTAAGGATGTTTTGAATTTTCTTAAGGCAGTGGGAGCTATAATTTAATTTAATTTAATATCAAGATTTCTATACCGCCCCATCTCCCACGGGACTCGGGGCGGTGTACAGCCCGGTAAAACACACATGAACAATTAGACCAGTTAAAATTAATTAAGGCTGATTGAGTTAAAATTTAGGCAATTCAAAGTTTAAAATTTAAAATTCAACAAATTAAAATTAAAGCTCTTCCAAAGAGGGGAGAGGGCAACCTATGATCCTCTGGGCAATGATGTTAGTTGCTAGGATTCCATGGAAAAAGGAAATGCCTAGGAAGTTTGACTCTGTTAGAAGAAAGTTACAAACTAATTCCAGACAGTTGTTGAGTTTAGCAGAATTTGCACCTGGGGAGTACAAAATCCAGCACTTTATATTTATTTTTATAAAGGCAACTAAAAGAATGGAAATTTGGAAATGAGATGATGGATTATGGTCAATTAGTTCCTTTTACTAATGAAATTTTCTCCAGAGAGATGCATTGGAACAAACCTGGAGCAAGGCTGGAATTTGCTACATATGAAAATATACTCTGGTGTGAAACTGAATTTTGCTTCAGGTGTGTTCTAATGGATAAGTTTACACGATTACCTTATTTCCATTAATATTGAAATATTACCTTGGAAAGATCATTCAAACTCATTAGTTTTAACCCAAAATGGCACCCATGCAAAAAGAGCACTGCCACAGAAGGAAACTCTAAGCCACTAAACTCTAGGCCAACCATATGACACTATCTCAGGTTCTGATTAAGCAACTAAGCATACCTTCCATCCTTTGATTGTTTCCACTCCGTTGTATTCTGGGTGTGAGCCTCCACTTGCCATGCCGGAGGCCTAGAAAGAGAGAGCAAAGAATAGCATATTTGGGCAGGAAGAACCAGAGAGAAGACCTGAAACCAAAAAGCATACATTGGTTTGCTAATAATCTGAATAAAAGCTAATAATCTGAATAATAATCTGAATAAAAGCAATTAAATATATTGAAACTTGCAAACTAGTAGAATATATAATGCAAACATCTAAGTGGTCTACAGTGATCTATGGGCATTCCCATAACATTAAGCTAATGTTACTTTAGAATCCATATGGGAGATGGAATAATTTCTTCCATGCATAGTATTTGTGTGCAGATGGATAGAAGGACGGAGAAATAATCAGTAGCTAGTAATTTAAGTTTAATTGTAGTTCTTTATGCCAGAAGAATTTCTCAAGGAGTTTCTACTCTAATTGGATTTTCTCTAACCTAATAATCTATCAAGTAATTAAACCTAACCCCGAGATTTATGCTTCAGGCCAAGCAATGACTATGGTTTACATTGGTCTGCCTCCTACAAATCTACCCCAGCTACTTCAAGATGAGAAAGATCCAGGCTCTTGTGCTTAGAAACTTAACAATTATGATTCAATTACACCATCAGAAGTGAAAATAAATGTTTGATTTGATCAGCTTTAAGTGGGACACTGGTCTTGCCACTTCCTTTTTTCGTTTCCTATTGACATCACTATAAGAATTTTTTTCTAGCATGCCAACATGACTTACAACTCTGTAGCCTGTTGGATTCTCCAGCACAAAACGCTGCACTCTCTTCTGCCTTTGTTGATACAGCCTCGACCCCTTGTTTACAGACAAGGACAACTCCTCCATCATCAGATCTTGAGGGGTGCTAACCTTCTTTCCCAAGTCTAACTCTGGAGCTGAAGACACAAAGAAATATAATATAATATATATATATATATATATATCTCTTCAGATTAAGAAAAACGGGTGCATTTGTTTCATTTGCCATCCTGTGAACATTTAATCCAAAAGACTGCAGTCAAGAGTGTTTAATAGTTTGAAGTGTGTACAGGAATTAGACCTACTGTAACTAGAGGGGGAAGTTGTTGCAACAAAAAACGTCCAGCATTAATTCTCTGTTCGTTTTCCTTGGCGTTTACTAGTTGTTTATTCCCAGCCTAGAAGGATCCTTGGTTTTTGTAGCTGAGGATGTGGCCAGCTAAAAACAGACCCATGGGCACATCTCTTTCCAGATGAACAGGAACAAATATTCCTTGAGTCTCTCCCAGTGCTAGGCTTTGTACAAGACAGGCAGTCCTTGGATTATAACAGTGTATTTAGTGACTATTTAAAGTGACAACGGCACCTACAAAAAGTGACAGATGACCATTTGTCACATTTGCAGCCGTTGCAGCATCCCCACCGTCATGTGATCAAAATTCAGATACTTGGCAACTGATTCATATTTATGAGAGTTGTAGTGTCCTGGGGCGGTGGGGGGAGGGGGAGGTCACATAATCCCCTTTTGTGACCTTCTGACAAGCAAAATCAATGGGGAAGCCAGACTCATTTGACAACTGTGTTAATTACTTAACTTAAGTGATTCGCTTAACAATTGTAGCAAGAAAGATCGCAAAATGGGGCAAAACATATTTAACAAATGTCTTTCTTAACAACAGAAACTTTGGACTCAGTTGTGGTCATAAGTTGAGGACTACTTGTAAAGGGCTGATTATACATTTTTATTTATATTGGCTGATACAGCACTTATTGACAGAGAAAGGACATATTACGGGGGGAAATAGCTTTTCAAGCGCACTCTGGTGTGGCCACGTTTATCTCCGCCAAATGTATATTGGCTAAGGTAGAATCATAACAAGCAAGGGAAGAGTCATCCTAGCTGTTTGTTACTGGTAGGTCCAAATCTCTCTTACTAAATGCTTTTTACAAGGGCATCTCTGAACGTCTGCAGTTAGGTCGTTCTCAGGTCTATTGAAGAATTCAATTCAGGCATGTTATGTTAGGATCTGAAATCTTCACAGTTTTGTCTGTATTATTCACATCTTCAGTTTTGTAAGGGCTTGCAGTGATGTAAACGCAAGGGAAGCCTATTATCTAAGAATAATCTAGAAAATTATGGCAGTCAAAGTCAATTTACCCTCTTCTCCATGAATCTCTTTCACAATGGCTTGAATTGGTTCATACTGCTCACTTTTGAGGTACAAGCGCGGAAGGGGAAACATATTTCCAGCTGCAAGGAAAGCAAGATTTGATCAGTGTCCACACACCCACTTACTTTTCTGTTGACTGCATTTATTTCCAGTGCTAAAGCTTGCCAGCAAAAATAGAAATAGGTAGACATTTGATAGATAAATAAACAAACAAATAAATAAAGCTTGCCAGCAAACTAATTCTACTGAGAAAAGAGACAAACAGTGTCTAGGTGGAAATAAGGACTTACATATCTTTGGTACACTGTTTGATCTAATGCAGCTCAGAATTTAATTAGTCCTTCTAATATCAGTGATCATTGCCAATGTCATGTTTCTAATCTATCTTGGAAAATGAGCTACATTTCCACCCTCCTTAAAGTTAATACTTTACATTTCTCCTTATTGAAAGACATCTACTTCTCATCAACCTACCCAAATAGATAGCAATCTCATGTGGTCATCCTGGCTGTTGGCCAGACCTCTCAACTTTGTGTCAGCCACACATTTGATAAGTAGCCCATCAACTTCATTATTCAGTGAATAAATCCAAATGTTGAATGATATTGGGAAAAAGTCTAATTTCTGCAGGATCCACTGTCCACCACTGCCCAACCTGATATAGCACCGTTAGTGCAGATTTACTGCAATTAGGCAGCCAGTCATAGGCACATTTTACTATAATGCCATGCAGACCACATTTTTAACATTTATAAATGAGAGTATCAATGTCAAATGAAAAACAGAGTTTAAATCCCAGTACAGAATCTTTGGAAAGCTAAATAATAATAAAAAGTGATGCATTTGGTAGACATTTTCAAATTTCAAATGGAGAGGCAAGGGAGCAAGATGAGCCTGCTATTCATGATATAATACCACAACTGGATTGTTACAATTGTGATAGTTCCTGGATTGTTCTTGTGTTAATAGCATCATAGTCACCAACAAAGACACTCTATTTCAAGCGGAGAGTGTTAAGAGAGAAGTAGCAGCATAATATGCCTTGTATTCCAAGAAGAGTCTTATTGAAGTAGATGATTGGCTCTCCTTGTCTTTCAGCTTCTGGATCCTCCTATGCCAGCAGTCTGTTGCCAGGGCTAGGAAAATAGCTGTTATGCCAACAGGTGCTTGGAAGACAATAGAGGGATTCATTTTTTAATTTGTCCCACAATTTCAGTATTACCATAAGAACCCATCTCTAGGCAGTTCTCAAATCAAGTAATAAGATCAATGAGCACTAAAAACATCATAATTCTAAGAGAAAGCAAATTTTAATATAGGCCATTGCTTATCAGAAAATGATAGATGTTAATCTGAAATAGCTTGTCAGAGAAAATTTATTTGGGGAGATGGTTAGATCTTGGGGAAGCTTATTTCACAGATTCAATACAGCTTGCTTGCTTATTTACAACACTGTGTGCTCACTCCACTTCTCTTCTCTCTATATGCCAATGACTGCACCTCAAAAGATCCATCTGTTAAAGTACTGAAGTTTGCAGATGATACAACAGTGATTGGTCTCATTCAAGACAACAATGAATCCGCATACAGATGGGAGGTTGAACAACTAGCCTCGTGACCGGGACAATCTGGAACTGAACACACACAAAACCGTAGAAATGGTGGTAGATTTTAGGAAAAACCCTCCCATACTGCCACCTCCCACAATACTAGATAACACAGTATCGACAGTAGAATCCTTCAAATTTCTAGGTTCTATCATAACACAAGACCTAAAATGGACACCTAATATCAAAAACGTCATCAAAAAAGCACAATAAAGAATGTTCTTTCTGCCCCAACTCAGAAAGCTTAAACTGCCCAAGGAGCTGCTGATCCAGTTCTACAGAAGAATTACTGATTCGGTCATCTGCACCTCTATAACTGTCTGGTCTGGTTCTGCAACCAACAAGACAGATACAGACATCAGAGCATAATCAGAAGTGCAGGAAAAACAATTGCTTCCAATCTGCCTTCCATCGAGGACCTGTATACCGCACGAGTCAAAAAGAGGGCTGGGAAAATATTTACAGACCAGTCACATTCTTGACATGGATTGTTTCAACTCCTACCCTCAAAATGATGCTATAGGGCACTGCACACAAGAACAACTAGACATGAGAATAGTTTTTTCCTGAATGCCATCACTCTGCTAAAAAAATAATCCCCTCACACTATTTATTAAGTCTGAATTACTGTTATTCTCATCATTCCATCACCCACCCACCCCACTATGACTATAACTTGTTGCTTGTATCCTTACGATTT
>JAEANM010002484.1:0-24467 GCA_017656035.1 Myanophis thanlyinensis | reverse complement strand
AGCATTTCACTGCATATTGTACCATGTATGATTGTGCATGTGACAAATAAAATTTGAATTTGAATTTGAATTTGAATAGCTTCTATTTTTTAGCCTATTTGTCCGGCTGGCTATGCTTCTTGCCCGATGGTAGAAGTATGAAGAAGTGCTGGGTGAGAGTTATCCCTGAGGATTTTACTCGCTTTGTTGAGACAGCATTTCTCTGCATTTCATTTCTCCACAATCCTCAGTCACCATTTCATATTTGATGCTTATTCCTAATTAAATTCTTTGGACACCACTTCCCTCTGTTAGGATTTTCCTGAAATGTTTTTGCAATACTACAGATGCTGGTGTTGTATTTTAAAAGTCTAAGATTTGCTTAGGGAATCTGATGATAACTGGTTACAAAAACTGGGACACGGAGAGGGAGAGAGAGGTATTGGAAGCAAGAGAGATAATTCAATGAAAATGTCAATAGAATATAGAGCAATTGAAAAGAAGGCAGATTCCATGGTTGGAATCATCTGAATGAATTAAAAAATTGCCAATTCCTTTATGCTGTTCTACAAATCTATGGTAAGATTACTAATGTATCATTTTTTAAAAAAAGAATATCAGATTAAGTTCTGATCAACTACACCTGAAAAGTATGTAAATTTGTAAAATATGTAAAAAGGGGCACTCAAAAGGTCAGAAAAATTCCTTGATGAAACTCTTTTTAAAGCAAAGGGGAGGGTAAAAGCAGGTAGAGATAACAAATTATGCATAGGATTAATGAAGTCACAGATTTTAAAGTTGAATGAGAATTTTAGCAGTTAACACTGATTTTGACCAAGATTTCAAGTCATGGAAGTACTAAGTGTTTTTGAGGCCCCAGATATGTTATCCTGAAAAGGGGAAAGGAGAAAAGAAAGAAAAAAGAAAGATAATTAAAACATTGCAGTCTAGAGCAATTCAGTCACAAAAGTGATGGTGTTGGGAAATGACAAAATGTGTGTCACGATTTAATCATGCAAATGCTGCCACTTAAATACTGTAATTGTATCCTTGTGACACAAATACTACTGCAGCATTTACATGAGGGTGTTACCACATGTAGGTACATCATCATTTGGATGTCACTGAAATTTACTGCAGAAGCTGTTGAACTTCCCAGTGAGAAAACTGGTGTTTTGGATCCTTTTGCTTAGACCTAAAAGCAGATAAGGGAAGACATGAAAGGGAAGATACATAATGTCCTGTTCCTGCGGAAAATCTTCCTCTTATTTTCCCATGGCCTCTCATAGCTAAAATTTCAACTGCTGGCATTAAGGTTGTGACAAGTTTCTATCCATGGCCTGCATTGTTGTGATATGTGGTGATTTTTGATGTCTGTTACCGATTTCCATGGTTTAAAAAAGAAATTGGCTATCAGAAGATTCTAGAGTTGATGGCATCTGAAAACCAGATCCTTTCTTAACCTCCTGATTTATAGATAGCATAGCTTAAATGTCACAACCTGGGGCACAACAGTGGAAGAGGGACATCACTATCCTGTCCATGAGTTAAATACATGATAAACAATAGTATGACATGGAAGGCTGGTCTAGAATGGTCCTTGGCTGATCAGTATCAGGAATCTTTTTATGACAAAGGAGGGAGAGAAATAAGAGCTGGATTTTGAGCGAGTGCAGCTATCAAATCGGTGCTGCATAAATATGGGCAGTCATTGGATGCCACCAAGGTTTAGTTTACTGTACATCTTTTTGGTAACATCTAATGGTCATCTGGATCTTTTCAGGACACATCTGGTAGCGCTATGAAAGAGGCACACTGCAGTTCTCAGTTTCCAAGCTGACACTCAGTATGGCCAAAAATGTTGCTAAACTAAGAACTAAAGAATTCAACAATACAGTTATGTTGTCATTTTTTTTGTAACATAACTAGATGACCCTAGTTTATCTCTTGCATAAAGATACATAAAACAGGAGAAAACTGAGTCAAAATATCAAACAAGTAAAAGAACAGTTTGTGACAGTACTAAGTATAGTTTAAGATAAAGAAAGTGGCTATTTACAACAGCAATAATAGTATCATTCACAATTCCAAGTAAATTCACATTATGGGAATATTGGTTGAGAGCCAGGGTGGGCTAGCGTTTAAGGCACCAGGCTAGAAAACAGGAAAAGGTAACATTTAATTCTGTTGTAGTCATAAAAGCCAACTAGGTGACCTTGGATCAGTCATTCTCTATTCCAACAGCAAGCTCAGACAACAAACCAATCAGTCAATTCCTGTTGCAATCCATGGATCAACATTTAGATACTTTGAAAAAAAGCAGACCCTGCATCCATGGGAAAAATTCTAGGAAGAATAAAAATGGGAATATTAGCTCATCTCCCAATATGTTTTGTGTGATTTGTCAAAAAATGCCCTGTTACAAATTTTTCAACTTCCATCTGGACCCGTTTTAACAGAAAACTGACAGATTTCAAAAACTAGCAAGAAAAATGTTGGTTTCTCAACACAATGTCACTAATCAGAACTGTTCTGAGAAGATACATTGGGGGGAAAAAACTGACTTTATTGAAGAAAAGCAATAACCTGAATGAGAATTCATCAGATTTAATGCCATTGCTCACTGATTAAAGAGAGATTGAATATCCAGTCATGCTACCAGAGATTTTAGATGCCTGTAGAAAAGCAGACTGCTTAGAAAAGCTTGCAGGAATCTGTGTTGGCTTCTTGTCCTCCTATCTGAGCCTTTTCCCTAACACCAGCATGGCAGATTGCCAGAAAAGCTGCAATCTTTAAACAGGTGTGGGAGAAACAAGAAGCAAGAATGCTTTTGAAGCTCTGCAGCCACCTGCAAACAGAGAGAACCAACCCAATGAAAGGGGTTTTTCCTACAAAGGGGAGTGATTGGTTCGGAGGAAGAGAAGTACAGAGGCACAGCAAGGAAAAAATATACACGTATAAAAAACACAATGTTTAAAGTTGCAAGTACTGTATGCTACATGCTGGCCAGTAACAGAAGAAAATAGCAGAAGGAATTCTAGAGAGGAATTAAGGAAGAACAGTGTTTGTAAAAAGAAATTATTGTTATATAATATTACTAGAGTGTAGTATTGTAATAGTAATTGAATAGTAATATTGTAATTATTATACAAATATTATAGAAATAGCATTAATAGAATATAGGACAGCAGCAATAGAAGACACATAGATTTGTACTTTTCATATTTTACTCTATCTTAAATAAAATATCTTCCTAACCCTATTTCTAGGGAGATATAAAAAACCATCTGCCAATACTCAGGTGCTTTAGTGTCTCTTTTTAGACTGGGTCAATCTAATAATTGGTTGATTTTTTAAAAAAATCCCATGACAGTGTTTTATTATTCTATGGTTGCTGTGTTATTAATTGCACTTTTTAAAATAGTTTTGTATTTTACACATATTTTGGTTATTTAATATGCCGAGTACAATTATTGCACGGACTATAAATAATGATTAAATGAAATAACAAAATAATTCATCAGTGCAAAAAATGTGTCCCTAGTATTTTATTAAACTTGTCTTTCATTTTTCTTTATACATTTTTCCCTCTCTGCTTCTAAAATCCAGCCATATCTATGTGCCTACTTGTATTCCTGGCAATATTGTTATATATTGGAGAAATATAAAGCATACATTATAATCAGTTTCTTAGTTTTTTAAAGTACTATGATATTTTATTTGGTATAAACCAGGGGTGTCCAATGATGACAACATTAAGACATGGCCAGCTGTGGAATTCTGGGAGTTGAAATCCACAAATCTTAAAAGCTGCCAAAATTGGATATCCCTGGTATAAACTTGGTAGACTAGAGTTTTTTTCCCCTGGGATTCTCAGCTATTATTCTATATATGGATGTAACAGAAAAATGGGACAGGAGAATAGAATTAAATGGCCATTGATGCCCAGCCTGCAATAATATTGTACCATAGTAGAAATGATTGGAAAAACAATAATCTTACTAGATTCATTAGAGACAAAACAATATAATGGATTTACATATGTAGTGGGGATAGGAAAATTTGTTTTTAATCAGACCCAGTCAGATTGAAAAAAAAAAAAAAGAATTGAGCTTTCTTGCACTTTACTTTCAGTTCCTTCATTCTAGAGCAGGGGTGTCAAATTCAAGACCTGGGGGCCAGATCCAGCCCACGGGGTGCTATGACCTGACCCACGGGGTTGCCCTGGAAAAAGTGAAGGATTGGCTTGTAGTGCCTCTGTTAGAAAAACAGGCTCTCGAGCTCCATTTTGAGCTGGGACGGTCTCCTGCAACCCTCTGCCAGTGAAAACGGAGAGTTACAGCAGCCTGTCCCAGCTGAAAATGGAGCTCGGGAGCCTGTTTTCGCTGACAGAATACTCAGGCCACCACAGGCGCCACTGACACGAATGACGTCAAGCTGGCCATACCCATCTTGTCCTCCTGAGGTCAAACACAACCCTGATGAAGCCCTCAATGAAATCAAGTTTGACACCCCTGTCCTAGAGAGTTAAATTAGGTTTACTGTTAATAATTAGCAACCACAGGTGAGTAAATTGTCTATACAGTAGTCCTCCACTTACAACAGTAATTGGCACTGCCAAATACAGTTGTAAATTGTGATAGTCGTACAGCAGGTCACCACATAACCAATCAGCAGTCATTAAGTGAAGCAGTCATTAAGATTGTTTGCTGTGGGGTATTGCCAGAAACTGGAAGTAAATGCCAGTTTTCAGCAAAAACATTGTCTATCAGTCACATAATCATGGGATGGTAAAAAATGCAGGAGAGATACTGAGTGGCCAAAATGCGGCAATTTGGCAATGGAGGAGCCAGCAGTCAGAACTTCATCATAAGTACTTTTAATAGGATCTATCATAACTTAGATATTACACTATTACAATATTTGTAAGTTAAGGACTATTTGTATATATTGATTTGATTTTTGTCCATCTTGGCTAGAGGCAGATCTGGGCATCTTACACACACTAATACAATATATTCATATATTTCTAATCTTCTATATTCCATTTGCCATTGAGTGACTTTTTAACTGACTAGACAGGAACATAATACACATGTTCTAGACTAGACATGAACATTATAATGGAACTCAAGAGAGGTTTTATAGACAAGAGCCAGTGTAGCATTGTGGTAAATGCACAGAACATAGATCTGACATACACAGAGTCTAGGTTTCATTCAGAATTCACTGGTGAGTTTCAGATGTAACACCAGACACTTGTTAAGGGGGGAAATTGACGGGAAATCTCCCTATATGTTACATTGAACCCACAGAGGAAATAAATGCCTTAAATAAAAAAAATGGTTGAATTTGGTTAGACTGAGCTAGCTGACTTGCCTGAAAGGGGAAACAGCTGGGAGATTCTAGACAGTATAGTTAGTTAGACCCACCAAGAAATGGAAAATGTGTCAGGCCACAACTGAAAACAATTCATTTAGAGTTCTGCAAGACCTGAATTTACTTTCAGGTCATTTCATAAGAAATCTTACAGTATTTCGTTATTTGCTCTTTGCATGTCCAACGTATTTTTCATCTTGTTCTGAGTATGTTGTTCTTCCTCTTGTATTGTTGTACTTGCTGTGGGTCTCAAATTTCCCTCCTTTTGTATTTTGATACACTACAGTGTTGAAAAATTACATGCATTTCCTGTATGTCTGAATTATATGAATTATATGTCAGTTACAAAATGGAAAAAAAGAAACTTTCTTCCTGTTTCTCTTTGACTCTTAAAACTTTTTCACACATTGTATTAATAGCCAGTAAGCTTTGTTGGACTTTCAATTGTACGGGAATGTCAGAGACATGCAAACTTTAAAACACATCCATTCTTAAACATTTTGATTTTATAGAGAGCTTTAATTTAGCGTTCCCCAACTTTTCTGGCTTGATGGACCGTTGGATATAGTGGTGGGGGGGGGGAGGAGGAAATGATTTAATGCTCACACATACACCACTTGCACAAATGCAGCTGTGCACATGCACACAAATGCACATGCTCGCCCACCACTTTGGTGGTCCCATTCCAAATGGGCTGTGGCCCGGCACCACAGTTGGGGTGCTTTAACTGATAAAATGCCATAATAAAAATACAACTACCACCAAATTTTTTGTATTTATTTTATTAAATGTATTTCTATACTGGTTAGTTCAGTATGAGTCCTGGTAGCAAAGAATAAAAACATTAATGGAAAACTACATAAAACACAGAGTCACCAAATCTAACTAATCACATAGCCAAGAATGCCCAAGAGAAGAGTATTCTCTGCCTTGCAGGTAGGGTGAGCCAGCTGCCACCTCTAGGGATGCAGAGAAGTATAGAGATAAAACTTTGAAGGAATGCAGGAAGTGCAATGTGCAATATGTACATACCCAGCCCCGGCATTTCCTGGGGTTAGGGATTTGTTTATAAGCCTGGAGATGTATTCTGTATCTTAATGTATTCTGTGTCCTGTGCTTTGTGTGATTGTACCGATGGAGACTTACTCAATTTTGCTGCACAAATGTTGTGCATTGACAATAAAGGATTGAAGTAACTGAAGAATGCAAGGAAGAAAATAACTTGAAGTTTTTCCTGAACTTGCAGTTCCTGCTAGAACCACAGATAAGAACCATTGGGAGGGGATGCCAATTCAGAAAAAAAAATAGTTCAGTTTCAGGAAGATGTGAGAAAGACACTCAAGGTAAACCTGCTGATTCTGTTTGGTTCAAGAGGAGCAGAGGATAGCATGGGTAGCTTTCAAGGTCCCTGCCCCGCACCCAATAAAATACCTGTTATTGTACTTTATAACCATAGAGTTCCAGTAATCCTTGTGTTGTCTGCACCCTGGTCTGGACTACTTTATAAAGAGCTGGCAGAAGGCCATAACAGAGAAGATCAGCCCCTCCAACATCTTCCAATGCAAACAGACACAGGCCAGCCAGATCCAGTGGGACAGAACAGTTCCTAAGGTAGGAAGAACCATATAGGTCTTTATAAATCAAAACCAGAACTGTAAATCGCATTTGGAAACCTCCTGAAAAACAACACAGTCATTTGAGTATCACCTGCTAAAAACCTAGCCATCGCATTTTGTCCTAATTTCAGTTTTTTGAATCATTTTTAAAGGCAGACCATGTAGATCTCATTACAATAATTTAATCTCCTGGTGAAAGAGGATGAGTCACTGTTGCCAAGGCAACAGATAGGCTCACAATTGGCATTTCCTCCCCATAGTTCCCACCTGTGGTTGTAGCAGAAACTGCAAGTTCAGGTTGACCCTCAAGTTGCAGGCTTCTTTCTTCAGTGGGACAGTGACCCCTCCAAAACCAACACTGGTATAATTTTGATGCCAGAATGTCTCTTTGGCAACAATAACTCTTGCTGGAATTTGATTAGGGCTTGTTTCTACCCATCTTCTCAGGCTTAGTACAATGATACAAACTTCCTGACAAAGTTTAATTCTTTATTTGCTTACACAATATAGGCAGAATCTTGCCAGGCTATTTATACTACCCTAAGCTAACAGATATCCTGGGATATTCTATGGAGTGATGATCCTAAATTTCTTCCACTTACAGTTCAGCTCCAGACTGTGCTGTCTCTTGTCTCACTCTTCTTCCTGGAATATTCCCTCCTTCCTAGGAACCTGCTGAGTTACTGTAGTCCATCATATCACCTCCTCCTTAGTAGACACATTCCATCACACAAACTTCCACAGTACCTCCAGTTTAGCCTGGGGTGGAAACTCAATTAATTCCTCATCCTAAACTGACTGATAACATCTTCCCATTTGGTATATCTTAGCTTTTCCTGCCCTATATGCATGTTGGTAATTGCAACAACAGCCATGCACAACTTTTCTTTTCTTTTGTAGGCTGGAGCAATGTATGTAATATACATAATGCAAATTGCATAATAGGCAAGGTTGTAAAACAACAACTGGCCCAACACAATAAGCTTCATATGTGAGCAGGAATTTGAAGCCTTTTTTTCTGAGTCACAACCTAACGTTCTTCCCTTTCTCTCATCACATACATGCATACAATTTTCTGAGAACCCATTCTGATTAAAATGTATTTTTTAAATGATCCTAACTTTCCCTAGTTTATTTCCTAACAGCGAGGACAATTAGCCAGAGGTTCAGAAGTTGTAGGTGCTTCATCACTGGAGGAAAAAACTGGATAGCCACCTGCCTGAAATGATATAGGGCAGGAGTGTCAAACTCAATTTCATTGAGGGCTGCATCAGGATTGTGTTTGACCTGGGGGGGCCGATGGACATTGACAAGGTGGGTGTGGCCAGCTTGATGTCACTCGTGTCAGGGATGCCTGTGGTGGCCACAGTGAAAACAGGCTCCCGAGCTCCATTTTGGCTCCGACAGCTTCCTGACACCCTCATCAGCGAAAACAGACCTCAGGAAGGCTCTGTTTTTGCTGGCAGATCTACCGGCTTGATGGATCCTTCAGGACAGCCCCGCCGGCCTGATCTAAGAACCCCATAGGCCAGATCTGGCCCACGGGACTTGAGTTGACCCTGGTACAGGGTCTTCTGCTTGAGCAGAGGGTTGGACTAGAAGACCTCCAAGGTCCCTTCCATCTCTATTCTGATTAAAATAGTTAAATTTAGCAAAACTCCTAAATGGACGGAGAGGCAAACTCACATCTGCATGTTCATAGTTGTCCAACTGTAAATCAGAAAATGATCAGATTTGGAATAGCTGGAATTATTTTTTTTGAGTCATTTATGATAGGGGCTAAAGTGTTGGATTAAGATCATACTGCACAGGAAGTGTAGTTTTCTAGAGAACACATAGCTTTCTCTCAGTTGGTGGAACTACTGTGCTACTCAAGGAAATTCAGGAAAAAGAAATCTACCAAAAAATAAATTGGCAGTAGCGGCTACATAAAACTTCCATAAACTCTTCGGGATAATCGTATGATGTGAAATGGGTTTACAGATCCAGGCATTAAGAAATGTGTTGGTATCAGAACCTCGGTGGTGCAGAGGTTAGAGTGCAGTACCACAGGCTACTTCTGTTGACTGTTGGCTGCCTGCAATTTGGCAGTTCAAATCCCACCAGGCTCAAGGTTGACTCAGCCTTCCATCTTTCTAAGGTGGGTAAAATGAAGACCCAAATTATTGGGGGCAATATGCTGACTCTGTAAACTGCTTAGAGAGGGGTGTAAAGCACTATAAAGCTGTATATAAGTCTAAGTGCTATTGCTATCATATGCAAAATCTCAGCTGAATCTTAAGATGCTGTGATTTTTTGGGTTAAGGCATCACTGAAGTTTCAGATGGTGGTGGTGGGGAGAAATTGGCCTGACTTTACATTGTCTAATTGGGAGATGGCAGTTCTCCAATAAAAATGCATTTAGCGAGGGAAAATATACAAAAATGTGGGTATGTTCATAGAAAAGAAACACAAATGTAGTGCATCAGGTCAAAAAACCCCAAACAAACCATAACACAACCCTGTATAATACATTGGGAAAAAAGGAAATGCAAATATTTGAAGAAGTGCATACTAAGATGCATAAAGTTTTGTGTGAATTGTTTAAAATTGCAAACTGATACAAACATTAGAAGACAAGTTACCAACCGGAAAAATGAGAAACTGGGGAAACACAAACTGCCTCATTTGTGCATTCACAATGGAGGCCTGAGGTAAGTTTGCCACATTAACCCAGCAACATATGGAAACATATTTGCCACCTGAGTTGGCTTAGCTATTTGTAGAATTAGCAGAGCAATTAGTAACTCAGACTGATGATTCCTACATGCAAGCAAAATGGTGGGTGCCATTTTAAGATCTTGAAACTAGGGCTGGGAAGACCTGGGTTCAAATCCATGATTTTGGACCAGTCAGTCACTCTCAGTCCAACTTAGTTTGCAGCTATTGGGGAAAAATCAGAGTTCAAGGTATGTTTGCCTTGAGGTGCTGAAAGAAAGGCAGGTTATAAGGGGAATAAAGTAAATATACCAAATGTAGCCCTTCTATCTAAATTGGACATAGCAGAGAGTATTCACTCATTAGATTTAGCTGGTTGAGGACTTCCACTGTTATTTGAATTCTAAGATTCTGTTTACCTTGTAGTGTTTTGCAAATCTGCCTGCAGTATTCCCCTAAATTCCTTTCCTCTATTAGTTTTCCATAGGGAAACATTGGGATGTAAATGTTATCATACGGATTCATTTGTATCTTTATGTAGAAGCAGTCCTTGACTTACATGAAAAAAGCGACTTATGTCCATTTTTCACACTTGCGACCAGGGCAGCATCCCCCCATGCTTGACAACTGACTCACATTTATGACAGCTGTAACCTTCTGCCAAGCAAAGTCAATGGAGAAAACTAGATTCATTTAACAACCATGTTACTAATTTAACAAGTGCAATGGGGTGAGAAAAGCCGTAAAACGGGGAAAAACTCACTTAACAAAATTTCTCACTTAGCAATGCAAAATTTTGAGGTCCATTGCAGTCGTTAAGTTGAGGACTACTTGTATTATACCGAAATGCTCTCCATTTTATCAAGGATAACCGGTGGCGGAATTTCTTCCATTCTGCATCCACCTCGCAAAGGAGGATTTTAGCCTTACGACAACCCTGCAACGTTGGACAGGCTGAGATCACGCGGTGAGAGACCAAGGTAACAGAGTGATGATTCCTACACTCCCCCCCCCCCCCCAAAAAAAAGCCAGCTTTCTCCCCACTTGCCCAGTCCCAGAATTTGTCACTAAACCATCACATTAACACGACTCGGTCGCTGTCACCCACCACCCACCTCCGCCCCAACCCCCCAAATCGACGGCCGGGGTGCCAAGTCTACAACGCAGAAGCGGGGAAGGCAAAGCACCCGTCCACAACGTGGGGGGAGCCGGCCCGAGGCAAGGGCGCGCGGGGGTTGTGCCCGTGTGCAGCGCTTTCCCCTGCGGCGTCTCGCCTCCAGACACACACACACACACACACGCAGGCAGGCCTAACCTCTTCTTCTCAGCCCCGAAAGGGGCGCGAGAGCGGGGCAAGAGCCTCTGAGGAAACGCGTGAATTCCCCCTATCCCCCCCCCCCACCTTCGCGCCGGAGGCCACGCAGCCACCTCGCTCCACACCCCCCCCCCCCGCTGCACGGGTGACCCTTCGAGGAGAAGCCGTGGACGGAGAAGCCAAAAAGGCTCAGGGAAGGGAAGGGAAGCGCGCCCCGGCGCCCGCCTTTGGGCTCCGCTCCGGAGTCCTGGGTGGAAAGCAACAGTACGCGTAGCAGGCGGAGTGTCTGGGCTGGGAGCGGCAGCGGCGGCGGCGGCTAGGGGAGGGGTTTGCGGCTTGGCGTCGCTGCAGAAGTGTCGGCCTCTCGGGGAGCTGCCCCTGTAAGCGCGCGGGGTGTGTGGGTGTGTGTGGGTGTGGGTGTGTGTGAGCGCGCGCAGCGGAGTGACTTGCTCGCTGCCTGGCTTTCTCTCCCTCTCCCTCTCTCTCTCTGCCTGGAGCTGCCGCTGGAGCTGTTGTGATACGCCGCCGCCGCCGCCTCCTGATCTCCTTTCTCCCCCCGTCACTCCAGCAGCCCAGCGGTGGCGGAGGGGGAGCAGGAGAGCCGAGAGACGCCGGGTTGTGGAGCTCCATCTCCGGGCTGCTCCCCTTCCCAAGCCAGCCCGCCAGCCCGCTCGCTCGCTAGCCGGCCAGCCAGCCCGCCAGCCCGCCAGCCCGCCAGCCCAAGCCGCTGCCGGCGCCCCGAAACCGCTTTTGGCACCTACTGCCAAGCCCGAAAGGGAAACGGGCATCAACATCTGGGCGAGCACATCTGGGCATGCAACGCCGATTTCCCCCGGATTCCGCGTGCACCCAGGAAGGAGAGCTTTCCCTTCTTTTCTTGTTAAAGCCCTTCTTGATCTTCCTGGAAGGGTTCCATTTTTGAACCGCTTTTTTCACCCGAAAAGGAAGCAAAGGAAACGAGCTCTAGAGGGAAGAAAGGCAGCGGAGGAGGAATCCCAAGGCGGTTTTCTTTCCTTTTTTTTTTTTTTCCTTCCCCCAGGGATTCAGTTCATGGGGATGTGTTCAAGGCAAGAGAGGATTCAGAAGGATATTGACATAGTGATCCAAAAGTGCAAGGCGGAAAAGGACTGCCTGTTTGCAGGTGAGTTTCCCAGCTTGGTCCTTTTTTTTCCCCCCTTTTTTTTTTTTTTGGTTTGTTTCTTTTTTTCCCCCGCCCGTGCCTATCCCGACTCAGTTGCTTTCGGACGCTTTTTCTCGAGGGAGGGCAGTGGCTGGAGTTGGCTCCAAACATGTTGATGGGAGCGGGGTAGCTGAACTCGGTCGGAGAGAAGAAGAACCCTTTGGCGTTTTTCTTCTTGGGTCTTCTCAAAGCATGTGACGACCCTCCTCGACCCCCCTTCCTCACTCATTATAGATAAAGTAGCTATTGTGTCACTTAATTGTGGTGGGGGGACTGACGGTTGGATGTTGGTTGGGATCAGTGGATTCCTAGTTAGGTTGGGTTTTGGTTTACCTTTGAGAAATAACAAGCCACCATCCATCTCAGCCTTCTTTTGCTTGCACCCAGTTTCCCTCCATGTTTTTAAACCTTTGCATGGAACAATAAACTGGGGTCCATCCATCATATTTTTCATGCCTGGGAAGGTGTTGGTCAAAAAGATACACCTTCTAGGGTGGACTTAGCGATATGGTGCACAAATGTCCTTTATTAAAACGTTATTAATAATTTATTGTTAATAGATTAAAAGGATATTAATAAAGATTATTAAAGTCTTTATTACCTTTTATCTCCTTCCATCTCTCCCTCCCTCCCTCTCTCTCTGGTCCCTTATTTTACATCTTCAGTATTTTGTCTTGTTACTGTCCTCAGATAATTTCTGATGTTTGATTTGCCTTGAGCAGTTTGTCTTGCTGCTGCCTGTTGCCTCCATGGATAATGGAAATCCTCGTTGTTGCCATAGCACTGGACCACTTGTTGCAAGGAGGGGTAGACTGGGGTGGTCCTTCTTCTCCTCCTCCATTATATTATTATGATGATGATGGTTGCTATTTTTATTTCCTGGCTTGAATTCGTCTCCGATGCTATTAGATGTGTGCCATATTGGGGAAGGGAGCTGAGGGTGCTGGGAGGTTAACAGACCAGGCAAGACAGATGTGGCAAACAAGCAAGATTGATCAATAGCAAACACATCTCTTTTGTATTCTAGATTTCAGATACGCAGATTCCACTTTTACCTTCACCTACGTTGGAGGATCCAAAAGGTATGAATTCCCTTTAAAACAGTTGGATTTCTTTTTACTGGCTGGTGTGATACAAAAGCTGTTAGTAAGCTGCTTGTGTCGAGTAAGTTGAGACTGGTGCTCTTACTGTCCCTCCCTTGCAAGGTAGCCTATATTTTGAAATAGTGATGCCTTGAGGCTTTTTTCCCCTAAAGATATATTGGCCTGGAACAGGTGTTCTATAGGATGATTATTAGTCATCAGGGGTTCATTGATTCTGCACTTCCTCCTCTTTGTCTCTTTCCAGTTTGCAGACTTTAGGCATTACGGTATGTCTGATGTTTGCAAATGGTAAATGGTAGAGGAACAGGGGCATGGAAAAAAAATTCCGATAAGCTAGGTGTGATTCAAAGTAGAAGCAGGACAGACAATATTTGAATGCTGCCAGTCATGGAATTTGATATCTATGTCAACAGTACAGCACAGTGGAAAAAGGAGATTGCAATGTGTGGACCTGTTTGTTACTTCTTTGTCAATAAAGCAACTGTTTGGCATTAAAAATAGAATCAGTGAAGTTTATAGCGCATATAACAAGTCTCTCTACACAGGAATCAAATAACCGATGAAATTTCATATTTTTTTTTTTAAATTGGAAATGGTTTTGGAACTTTGCCCCAACACAAATATTCATATGAGTTGATAACAATTCTGTGATTTATAGTTTTTTTTAATGACAATGCTTTATTATTCAAATAACTGAACATTTTAGAATTTTCATCACTTGAATGGTTGTTCATCTTTGTTATTTTAAATTAGATAGAATTACATGAAATATCAAGAACAGTTTGGAAATTATTTTAGTTCTACTATAGTCCCTACAGTGTGTATCCATTGTGTTGAAAAAAAAAATGATGTGCTAGCTAGGGCCATGGTAGGTTTAAGAGAAATATTCTAGAAGAAAATGTTTACAACCACATTGCTGCCCTCAGCTCTTTTTCCAGCAAAAATATGTGCAGGTCTTTTATCTTTTACAGTTGGGACAAATGCAGAGGTCAGTATTTATTGTGACAGTGGTATGCTGGAAAAAAGTTTATGGTGTTTTTGATAGATACTACCTCTTTGTTAAAATTTGCAGTCCTCTTCCTAAAACATAATCAAAGGTCTATTACCTGTGCCATTTCATCTACTTGACCTATCTGCTATGTTTCAGGCATCTCTACATGCATGAACCAGTTAATAATTCTAGTCTCTTCCATTTTCCATGCATGAACCAGTTAATAATTCTATTCTCTTCCATTTTCCAGTTCTACGCAGAATTAAGATCTATTTAAATCCATTGGTGTGTGTTTGTGTTTACCAGGTTAGAGTGATGTACCTAATTCTGCATACAGTAAGGTTGTACCAGACTGCTTCTAAGATTTCCAGATGGATGTACATTTGAACCTTGTATTCAAAAGGGTAGTTTGGTCAAAAGCATTTCTGTCCTTGTGAGTCAGAAGCTGACTTTGTTATGAAACATTGAGGGAATTCTTTATTGAATCAGCAACCTAGAACTGACCAGACAGTAGATGAGATTAGTTTTGACTTGCTGATTGTTTAAGACAATAGTTTTTTTTTTACCCAAATGCATCAACTTCAGAATTGGGCTTCCCATCGTTTCATCTACAGCTGGGCTTGTATTAGAACATGCTCATGTAGCCTTGCTACATAAACTATGCTTAGCAATACTGGTGTAACTAATATTGCTTTTCTCTTTTAACAGTTCAGTCACTGAGTTGTTGAACTCATGTGGTAATTGAAGAGTTATCAGTTCACTGCATGGGGTAGCCTGCCAGAAGACATTTCTGCAGTTTGCCTAGAGGCTATCTTATCTTTCAGATAAGTGCTGATTACTCTTGTAGCAGTGGTATGGCTGATGCAAATGAGTTTCCAATATTTGTCCAAGGCCAGCACTCTTTTTCTTTTGTTTTTGTGTTTTCTTTTTGGAACAAAATGAAACAGAAGAATTTGCTTATATAATTTGTATCTAAGCTTTTCTTCCAAGATCTTTTGGTCTGCTATGTGTTTCATTGATAGTGTGGTAGCTTAAGTTGAACCTCAATTGGAGAGATCACTTGATTGCTGCACCAAGAAATGGGAAACTGGGAAATCAAAAGAGGAGTCATAAAACATGAGATTGTTTAGCTAAATTAGTCACAAGGCATTGAAAATTACCCAGTTTCTTCTATTGAGCTACAAGGAAGGTATTGAACTTGAACTTTCTATATTCTATATCTTCTATAGAATAGGTATATCTTCTATATCTGATTTTTTTAATACCACACATTACTTCAGGATAAACAAATCCATCAATTCATTTTCCACAAGAGCTATATTCTTAGGCCTTATTGCTTTTGTGTATAAACTATTAAAGCTCTTTGCCATACACATGAATATGTGTGGTTGTGTGTATACACACACACCCACACACACGCGCGCATATCCTCAAACAACAAAATAAAAATATTGAAATGTTGGTGTAATCATATTTTGAAGCAACTGGAGTGGGCAGCCTTATCAAAGCCATATAAATTAGTAGAAAAACTACTAAATATTCACCTGAATTAAGTTTAATAAGAAACGCAACCTAAGTCTCTTTAAGAATGAAACTTTTACACTCTGGGGATACAAGGCCAGTGCAGTGCAGACTTTCTTTGTCCATGAGACATTATTTACATAATAGTCTTTATTTCAGAGATTCTCTTAACAGCCTTAGTTCCAACGTTCTCTTTTTGAACTACAGCAGTTTGAACACAGAGAAATACAGCATCATATAAGAAATTGCCTTAGACTTACCTGTTTGTCCATCTAGTTTATTCTTGACTTTTGCTGAAATTGCCTGCAGTTTTCCAATTAGAATAATATATATTATTAATTAGATAAGTACTATCAGAGGACTCTTTTCCCTTCATTTCCTGCTATATGTTTGTTTAAACTTTAAATACCAAATTTTGAACATAGGGACTTGTAAAGACAAGTGGCTGATTTACCACTGAGCTGACTTCCATTGACATTTTCTTCAAAACCATCTATGTTATCTGTCAGGAAGGGGCATCATCACAGGTCTTGATAAGTTGTTCATTTAGCTTTGCTGAAACATTGTCTTTCCTCAGAAGATGGGACAATTCTTGAGTTAAACCAATGCGCCTACTAGAGACCCAAAAACTTCGTTGACTCTCTTTAATATGGATGGGTGTTTAGAAGCCCAAATAAAATTTTTGGCTTCTAAAGACCCATCCATATTGGTCAGTATGGGCATGGTGTAAGATTCAAGATTTGCAAACTTGAGGTCTAGATTAGAAAACGTTTATTCATTATGTTATGTCTGTATATGTAGCTGTGTCTGAACTGACACTTTCTGTTTCCCTTTCTTTTCGCTTATATTTATTTAAACAGTCATATGGCTGATTATTTTCCCCTTCAGTAACAAAAACAATACCATTTAATAACAACTTTCCAAGATTCAGTGAAGGCTGGGAGACAGCAGATAACCCAATGTGATTTTGGGCTGTTAAGTATGCTTTTTGTGTATTCATTCAGTAAAAAACTAATTCAAACATGTTGCCTCATGCCTTCATTCAGTAAGTAGCACTTCAGTAGCAGTAAGGAGTAAGTGAGTTAATATGCTTAATTCAGGTGAAAAGACTATGGATTAGCCTTTGTGTGTATATAGATAGATGAATGTGAATGCAATATAGGATTAAAAAGTGTTTATTCAGTGCAAAATAAATTAGCTTTGGTGTTAGAAAGCTCCATTTGGTAGCTTGACCTAGTAGCTCAGGTATTATAGTTCTAAACAAAAAACCCAAAACGAATTTTAAGCCACATTTACAGCTAAATATTACAAGCAGAGAAGTTAATGAATTTGCTTTCTCATCAGTCGTGCAAAGATGCTTCATCTAAACCCTAAAGATCAGGATTTAATGACCTTTTAACACACTCTGTGGCTATTAAAATCAAAAGTCCTCAAACTTTTCAATGGATGTATAGAAGCCTAAGAATTTGGTTAGCTTCTTAGTGTTCTTATTTTAGAGGTACAAAGTAACAGAATAACAGAGTTGGAAGGGGCCTTCAAGGTGTTCTAGTTCAACCCCTGCTCAAGCATCAAACCTTATATCACTTCAAGGGAAAAATTGCTTCTTAGTCATGATAGTTACGCATCAGAATTTCATTCCTTGCATCTTTAATGGGCAGTGACACTTGTCTAACAAATCAAAGCATCTTCAGTGTTGGCTCACATAGATAAATATGATAATTTAAGGTTTATATGTGCACTTTTTGAGAATTTATAATACTCTCTTTTTATTTGTGTATCTACCTACCTTGATTAATTTTCAGTTTTATAAAATAGATTAATCTCATGGTGGAGATAGGAAACTAAACCCAAGAGGTTCTAACTTGACTATGACTGTGTAATTAATTCTTGATTCTAATGAGACTTGAGCAGAGAACTTTTCTGCTTACATTCTTAGTCAATCACTATATTGCAATTGCATCACTTCTGTAATTTGCTCCCATGTGAGCAGTTTCCCAAAATACGTTTGCATGGAGAATGATAATGTATGAACTGGGTAAATGCTGAGAATGCTGACAGAGATTTATGATTGTAAAAGCAGCATAAGTTCTAACAAGTCTCTTACTAATATATTAGCAGGTTGAGAGATCAGTAGACCATACCAGTGCCAAAACCTAGACTTGGAGAGTCACAAAAATAACCACAGGAAAAAAACAATGGGAAACCACTTTTGTATAGCTGCTGAAAAATCTATATGGATGTCTCAATGAAGTCATCAGAAGTCAAGCTTGTCTTGGCCAGGTTAAAAAATGAAAAAAGACATAAAAAAAGACTGAAAACCTGACATGGTTTTGTTGAAAGGAGAAAAAAATGAATTGATGATTTATGGATTGGGGGATTAAAAAGGATTAAAGGGAAGAGGAAAGAATAACGTGGCAATAACTTGATAGAAGAATGCATGTGATAATTCTGTTTTTCATTTTCTTTTCTATATTTTTATTTTTTTTACTCTTTTTAATTTTTATGCTTTTATAGTATAGAAAAATTCTAATAAAATATTAAGGAAGTCAGGTTTGACTTGACTGTTTTTTAACCAACAGTGAAATAATAGTATAATTTTCAATGGAGTAAGCAATTTTATCAGACATGTCATGGCTGTATATATTCTTTCATATTATCTGTGTTTGTATAGAAAAACGCTGGAAATATGAACTATTAACAATTTTTGCCCACTTTCATTTTTCTCTTGATATTTTTATTGACCTGTGTGGCTGTTCTATATTGTTGCATTTCACATTGCTGTCATTTTCTAAACCTTTCTATCTTAGGATGCATGCTTATCTCTTGGAGAGAATGTCAGCATGTGTGCATAACAAACCAGTGATATTAACAGTCCTGGTTCATTCTTCTGCACAGAATTAAAACTTTGTTATCATTCTAGTGATGTATCATTCCAGGAAAAAGAAAAGAATTATATGCAAAACATGTATTTTTATTATTGCAGGTGTAAGATGTTGAATTGTTGGTGTGACAGAGAACTACAAACATTGCTTTGCTTAGGTAGAGTATTTTGTAACCTCAGCAGCTTTGAGTAGATTTCAGTTCTCAGAATTCCTCAGCCAGCTGGCTAGAGGTTGATGCCTAAATATTTTAAAGTTACTGTGGTTGAGAAACATTGGCCTGGTACTTTTATTAGGACCAATCAAATTAACACAAAAGAGAATGGAAGCTTTCTGATCTTCTCAAATTCTATCAGATGAATAGCAGTAGCACTTAGACTTACTGTATATACTGCTTCACAGTGTTTTACAGCTTTCTCTAAATGGTTTACAGAATCAGCATGTTGCCCCTAACAATCTGGGTCCTCATTTTACTGACCTCAAAAGGATGGAAGGCTGAGTCAGTCTTGAACCAGTGAGAATTGAACTGCTGGCAGTCAGTAGAATTAGCCTGCAATACTGCATTCTAACTATTGAGCCAGGATGGCTCTTTTAATAACACTTTCTGAAATGTTATAAAAAGCAAAAAAGAGAAATTTGACATGGGAAATAGGAGGCAATTTTTTAGTTTTTAGGAAATAGTAGGGATTTTGGAAGCTCCACCAATTGTCATCTAGTCTCTGGTTTGGTATACAGTAGTGGTTAAAGCACTAGGCAAGAAGGTGGGAGTTCTAGTCCTGTTTTAGGCATCAAGGCAGCTAGGTGACTTTTGGCCAGTCATTTTCCTTTGGCCCTGGAAAGAAGGTTGGGCCAAACCACATTGGATAATTGTGCATGTACAGACTTGTACAGGCAGCCACTAGAATCAATCATGACTTGACTGCATACATGCATGTACCCAATCACTAGTTTCCAGATAACGTTCTTAGGGTTAATCCAGATGTTCTAACTTCTTTCCCCTATGTTAAAAAACTTTTTTCCTAGTCTTGCATTTGCCTCTCCAGGTTACACCAGAAAGCAATATGTAGTTATCAGTCCAGAGACTTAGTGTTTCTTTAATTATTTTGATGTTAGTATTCCCTCAAGTGATTTGAATGTTAATGCCTATCTGCCTCAGATAGTATGGACAATTGTGAGGGACTTTGGAAGAGCCAAAAGCAAAAATCAAACACAAGGAACAATCCTTGACCTCAACCCCCTTTTTAAAACAAGGTTGCTATATTTTTAAGTCTCTTTCCTGAGATTTCCTCTTTAGGTACATGAGGGGAGTTTAGAGGAAATAACTGTTATGGAGGCTGTCATAAGGTAGGAGAAGGAGTTACTTTTTTCTGTGTAGGTTGGAATATAAATTGACAATTAAAAGTTTCAATATGCTGGAAGGTGAACAGTTTGAGGAAGAATGTTTGCCAGTAATGTCCATACAAGCTAGCTTTCCCAAAACAATGGAAGGTTATCCAGAAATAATCTATTCTGTCTAATCATCAAAACTATAAATCATAAATTCACATTTATCTAGTTTAGCTTCAGCATACATATGTGCACAAACACAAATCTACTTTTATTTCTGACTGAATATATATGTGTGTGTGCAATACACACACACATACACACATTTTATTTTTTTATTTATTTTAGACAATTTGTCTTGTAACAAATCCACAGTGATATACATCATTTTATAAAAATTCTTTTCAAGGTTGTAACAAAGTATAGATTTAAATTCTTTGAGCCATATATGTTCCCATTGTTCCAACTATATATTGTAATCCCAAAATTTTAAGTTCACTTTATCATACATTCTATCGCTTGTTCTGCCTCTGTTTCAAATTTCAATAAAAGCTTTATACATTTTTGCTATTGCATGTTAATCATTTGTACATAGTTGTGTTTCAAGCTTAGTCTTACAATGTTCAGAAACATACATTCTTTTGTCTACTTTAAATCTTTCTAATATCTACAAATAAGTGAATAAATAAATAAGCTTACAGTTTATTCCTCTGCCACCAATTATTCTCTTGAATTTTTTTTTTAAATATTTCCCTTGACCAAATTCTGGTATTTCAAAATAAGTTAGCCAGTTCAGCTTTCATTTCTGACTATGTTCCAAGAGGCAATCTATCAGGTGTGTGAAGAGGAATGATGGGAAAAAAAATCTGAGGTTATGTAAATTCTGTTCCTACACGTAGGAAAAAGTTTGTGAAGTTTGTTTTATTTTCACCTTTAGATCATCACCTTCCCCTGAAGGCATGCCTGGTGGAAGGACCTGCTTTTCTTCTCTTCAGCTGTAACACCTGCCAAGTCTTAGGGAACAAAAAAAGAAAGTAACTTAAAAATTAGTTAGGTTTTTGATGTCAGAAGAAATTTTGAGCCCATTAACAAATGATGTTTTTGCTATGATAGATGAGGTTGACTATGTAAAGACATGTGCTTCGTGTTGACAAACAAAAATGGGCTGGTATGTGATTTTGATGTGAATTCTTGTTTTGCAGTTAACTTTGGTTAGATTCATAGAAAGCAAGATGCTCAGGCTGACTAAATCTTTGTCTCCTCTCAGTTTATAAGAAAGTGGATTAATTTCTGTTTACTGAGTCGCGGTGGCGCAGTGCTTAGAGTGCAGTACTGCAGGCTACTTCTGCTGACTGCTGGCTGACTGCAATTTAGCAGTTTGAATCTCACCAGGCTCAAGGTTGACTCAGCCTTTCTTCCTTCCGAGGTGGGTAAAATGTGGACCCAGATTGTTGGGGGCAAGATGTTGATACTGTAACCACTTAGAGAGGGCTGTAAAAGCACTGTAAAGCAGTATATAAGTCTTAAGTGCTATTGCTATTGCTACTATCCTAGGTTAGAAATCCATAATATATCTGAAAACGTAGGGCCAAAAGATACAAGTATACTGTAGGTACTGCTGAGTATAGATTTAAAGATATATAGTCTGATGTCAAATGAATAAAAAGGATTTCCCCATCCCCCCAAAAATCTTAATGGTGTTTGCAATTAATTGTTTTCCCACAGCACTTCTTTGAATCTCAAGAACAGTCCCAAGAATGTCTTTCATTGTGCACTGCAATTTGGTGAAATCAGGATAGGTTTGGGGCTGCTTCTGGAATCAGTTGCACCCTTACCTAGAGCAGGAGGACTTGGCAATAGTAATTTGTATCTTTTCACCACCCTGTTGGATTACTGTAATGAATTCTACTGCCGTTAAAAGAATTTTCAGAATCTGTAGTTGGTTCAGAAAGCAGCAGTCCACGTACATTTGGTCGTGTAATGTTGAGACCACATAATACAACTGGTTTTACAGAATCTGCATTGCATGTAGTCCTCAACATACAACCTTTCATTTAGCAAAAAATGAGTGATTTAGAACTGATCCTCACACTTACCATTAGCAGCATACCATGGTCATGTGATCAGAATTCTGGCTCTTGAAAACCAGAATGTATTTATGAGACCAGAATGTATTTATGGTAGTGTCCCAAAGTCATTCAATCACCTCACAATCAAAGTTAATAGGGAAAGCAGAATTTGTATTAAAAATGCATGATTCACTTACCATTTGCTTAACAATCATGGTAAAAAGTAATCATAAAATTGGGTGTGACTCATTTAACAGCTGCCTTGCTTAGCAACAGAAATTCTGGTCCCAATTGTAGTCGTAAGTGAAAGACCATCACTAGTTGTCAATTGGTTTCAAGGTTTAACTTAAGATGTTAGTTTGGACCTGTAAAGTCTTCCTAACTTGGCACCAGGGTATCTTCAGAACCACCTTCTATATTTGGCTTCAGCCTGATTTGATTAGATCTGTCAGGGACAATCTATTGCAAATCCCACTTTTTTAGGAAGTCGAGGGTCTGAAGCAAAAAGGCGCTGCTTTTTCATTGCAGAATCAACATGGTGGAACAGCCTCCCAGTGAAGAGAAGACTTGTTCCCTTTTTGTTGGTCTTTTATTTCACAGAACCTTCCCTTGATTGGATTTATTGTTAGTATCTTTTATTTTCTTGGTATTTATTTCTTCTCGGTTTTGCTTTCAGTTGTGTTTTTTTTTCTGCATGAAACCTCATGAAGACGGTATGTGTGTATGTGTGTCTCACACAGGAAAAAATACAATAAAACCCATTAAAAAAATAAAAAAATATTACCCTATCATCCATACATCCATGTCTGTCTGTCTGTCTGTCTACCTATCTGGAGTATATATATTGTATTTCATTCTGCCATATAATGATATGGCTAGAATCTGATTCTCCAGGCTAGAATCTGATCAGAATATTAGGTTTTCAAAGTTCATTATTCTACATGCTTTCCATAGTGCTTTCCATTTGATATAACAGAATGCATACTTTATGTGCATCAGTTGCTATGTTCAATCTAGGGCAGCGTTTCTCAACCATGGCAACTTTATGAGGTGTTGATTACATCTGGCTGGAGAATTTTGGGAGCTGAAGTTCACATATCTTAAAGCCACTAAGATTGAGGTGGCTGTGTAAGGAACCCTGCATTAACCCTGCTGATCAGAGTAGAAAATATTGGGCAAGAGGCAGAGATCAGTCCAACCTGCAGATAATCATGTTCTATCTCTGCCAAGAATATAGAGAAAAGAAGAAGAATATACAGAAAAAAAGAATGGTTTAGTTTTTCCCACTTTTGGCTGTGCCTTTCCCAGTTGATTTGATCCCATTCATTGTCATCAACGGCGAAGTTCAACGCTGAAGAAAATGCAAATTTTGAAAGAATGGTCCCCCTTATCCTGAATTATTTGACAGGAAATTGCTTATGGAGTAATATATTCTGAAAAAATGTCAACCGTATAATCAAGAATTATACTTTTGATGTTTCCCTATTAGGAATTACAGTGAAATTTTGGCATCAGGTCTTGGAATGCTCATTTCTTCTCAAATGATATTGAGTGCAATGTGAAATTGAGTGTAATGTGAAAATTGTGGGACTATCACCTCTTGGATGGATATACGTAGATAACAAGAGTTTTCATTTCAGGTACTTAAATGCTCCAAAATCATAGACACACACTTCAATTAAATTGTCTGGATTCACATTGTTTGAATTAGGCAGCCTTATAAATGTAGTTAATAAATAAATAGACAGTGTAGTAGGTAAGGTGCTGGTCTAGAAATTAGAAGGCTGTGAGTTCTAGTCCTACCTTAGACATATAAAAATAGCTGTGTGACTTTGAGCTAGTCACATTATCTCAGCCTAACCCACCTCACAGGGTTGTTGTGAGTAAAATAGGAGAAGGAAGATTTATTGCATAAGATGTTTACTGCCTTGAATATGAAAAAATGAATAGAAAAACATGGGATAAAGATATTTAAAAAAATGCAAAGAAGGGAAAATGAAAAATGTCCTAAATAGCTCAAGTGTATGAATTGCATAGATTATCATAATATATGTGCTGTGATGTTTGAAGGATTATTTTGATGGTCTGGGAGTTGAGCTGATTGATCACAGTTTCATTTTTCCTTCCTGAAAATTATCTATATTCATATTTCTGAATTATTGGAACTGTTTGATTGCACTGCACTCTGCAGGTTTAAGAAAACTAATTAGGAATATACGGGTTAGGAATAACTTGTGTAATTTCAGCACTAAACATGGAACAGAGAGTAGAGGCATTTGAATAATTTTAATTATTTAACCTTAGAAAATTGAGAGACATTTTTCAGTGATGGGAAATGCTGCTGTTTATTTTCCTTTCATTCATCTTTTTATGTCAGATATAAAAACGCATTGGAATATTAATAAGTATACC